>CM050166.1:153684298-153816798 GCA_027410445.1 Discoglossus pictus | reverse complement strand
TCAGTTTGGATTGCTCCCCTTCAATGTTGATTATAGCTACTTGTGTAACTTCTTCTATTATTCTTATCCTTTGTTTCCTCCTTTCCTTCTTTAATTTTTGATTGCTCAACTGCTTTTCCTTATCTTAATGTTTTGCTCAGTTCTTGCTATTTGCCTTCTGCACTTCAAATTTGCCACCCTAGGCCTGAACCCAGTTTGCCTTTGCATAAATCAATCTATGGTACTTTGGTGTATGTGTGAGAATGACACTTACATTTTTTAGGAAAAGAGCTTGTATTTATTGATGTGAGCTGCCTGCTTGTATGTGCAGGGGAAGTGGGTAGGTGTCAGATTCCAAATGGTCCAATCCCCCTCTCTCTCCACTGTCCAGATAGGAAGTGCTGTAAAGGCTCAAAACATCATCACGTATTCAAATAAAAAAGATGGAACTTTCAAATATTAAGATTTTCTTTAAAAGTGGCCCTGTGTTCATTGCTTACATGGCTGCTGATGAAATTAGTTTGTTATATATTTTACTAACCTGATCAGGTTTTTCCTAAAATACAGTTCTCCGTTATGTTTTATGTTTACTTAAATTAACTTTGTACACTGTACAATGTGAAAGTACAAGTAGAATAGATATATAGAAATATATGCATATTTGAATTTAATGTATCTGTTTAGAAACAGTGATATACACATACTCTACACTAAGTGATACATTTAGAATTGGAGCACATACATCATAAATGTATTGTTATCATTTTTCTTTTTTTTGTAAAATATACCTATAGCAAAAATGTAAAGAATGGTTGTCTTTAAAAAGAGAATCTGCTGAATTACGATATGAGGCTGTAGATGTTAGAATTCATAGTGAACTTTGTATAATTTGTAATATTAAGTATACTAATATTAATATTTGCTCATTAGCAAACTATACAAAAAATATTATTAAAAATATAATTAGAATGTACAGGAATTTTAAAACTGTATGTAAACTCTTAGTTATTTCCTATAAAACAGTATTCTGTTTTATTTTCACTCCTGGTCCCAATGCAGCTTTTAGATAATGCAAATAGATCACAGGCCAAAATGATCTGACAAGATAATGGAGCTTTCATTGCTGCCTGATTAACTTGGCTGTAGGGTTCCACCTCGACCCTTTCGGCTGATGGTCCTAATTAATAATGATTACTCCCAAAATGTGCAAATGGAACGATAAACGAAGAACCAACTAATTAACTGCAACCATTTCTACTAATCATTAGTTAACATCCAATTTTGTCATCATTACACTGCAAGCGCATGCAAGGACAGATAAAACAGGGTCAGCCTTTTTGCCCCCATAAACCTGACAGCAATATTTTCTTTCCCAATAAAAGACAAACAAGTAATTAAAGTGAGAGCTGAAGTAAGGGCCACAAAATTCGATTACTTCAATATTCCGCTGGTGGGTGAAACAGAACCATTTTTCAAAATAAGTGCTGAAATCATCCTATTTTTCAAGCATTACTCTAAAGGGAAACTTGTATCTTTTCAGAATTAGTTTTAGCACTAACAAACCATCTAAAAACTTCTTGGAAGATTTGGGTGTAGATCTATAAATGTTATCTGTATTTTCATATGAATCAGCACACAGTTTTTGCTGTTGTGTGCAAATAATACTGTAGCAAAAGTGACCTTCACATCAGAAGATTAACTCCTTGGATGCTGCAGCTTAGGAAAGCAGAGGTCAGGTGCCTTAAGTCCTGAGTGGGATATAGAATAGACACTAATATTCCAAGATCTTTTGTTTTTACAAATATGTAAGTATTAGTGTGTTTAGTGGTATTAATGATTTAAAATTAGCCAATGAAAGATTTACAGGTAGTAATCAGAAGTACAAAAAGATAGGTTGGTAAAGGGAAATTTGTTCCATGGGAACTTATAGTGTCAAAAGGAATCCACAAATGCTTGTTATATAAATACGGTTATGAAGCTAACAGTTTTTAGGAATGCAAGTTGTTAATGCTAGTTGTGCATATTGTTTTAATGTTTATATATTATGTAGTGTTATAGCACTGATCATATTAAAACACATGGGTGGCGAGGTATTTTAGTTAAAAACAAAAAACAGCATCCTGCAGGATTATAAAAACTGGTATCATGTGTCCTATGAGATTCTTAGTTTCTTCTCCTAATCCAACCCCACCTTATTATGATGTACATATAAATGTCAAAGGATGCACATACCCCTAGTAATTCACTTCTGCAGTGCCATCATTTTAAACCCCCATTCTGTTAAATTTACAGAACCCAAAATAAATAATATGTATAAGCATATGCCAGCCTTTTATCAGGATAACATACATCCAAACATGAGATTACAAGATTAAACATTGATATCCTGGGAATTAGTAAATTTAAATGAGCTTGAATTGAACATTTCATATCAGGCAACAACGAGATCATCTACTGTGGTCAATAATTGTACAGAAGAAATGGAGTAGCCCTCATAATCAATCATTTAGTTGCCAAAGCAGTGTTCACTTACGACACAAAAACAGCAACATTATTTCAATTTAAATTCAACGCAAGCCTTTTAACATCACAGTGTTTCAAGTCTATAATCAACCATGGTTGCTGAAGAGACTGGAGTTGTCCAATTCTATGAGGATATTCAACACCTCCTAGATATAACACCAAGAACATATCATCATAGATACCTGGAATAACTGGCAAATTTGGCCTTGGATTACAAAATTAAACAGGTCAGAGATTAGTAGAATTCTGTCAAGATAAATCTTTGGTCATAGTAAGCACCCTCTTCCAACAATCTCAGAGAGAACTCTATACATGGACATCACCAGATGAACAATATAATAATCAGATTAACTATATATTATATTTGTATCCAAAATTAGAGGAGCTCTAAACAACCAGCAAAAACAAGACACAGAGCTCAGATCATTATCTTCTTATTGCAAAGTTTAGGAAAATAAGGGAAAATAATTAGTCCACCCAGTTACAAAGTATATAACATCCCCTATGAATATGCAGTGGAGGTAAAGAATATATTTAAGGAACTGGATGTGGTAGATAGAATGCCTGAAGTACTTTGACAACAAAGCTGCTTGAATTGATGGAATCCCAGGCAAAATTTTCAATATTCTAGAAGATTATGCTGTGAAAGTTTTGCTTGTATTATGACAACACATTTGGAAAACTAATCAGTCTTTATCCCAATACCCAAAAAAGACAGTGCCAAAGAGTGCTCCAACTATCGAACAATTACATTCATTTTACGTGCCAACAAAGTAAAGACTATCAGCCTTCTTAAATAGCAATTCGGCCAATTGAAAAGGGCTCTATATAAGCACATAGCATATTTTTTTACAGAAGTTTTTAGTTAGTGAAGACCTTGCTTTTGGATAGAAGTTCACTAACTAAAAACTTCTGTAAAAAAAATAAGCTATGTGCTTAAATAGAGCCCTTTTCAATTGGCCGAAGATCCTACAAACTTTGCTCAAACAATAAATTGATCGAGAACTATCATATGTGCAAACTAGGTTTCTTAGAGGCAAAGGCACAAGAGATCAAACTGCCAGTGCTTGCTGGATTATAGAGAAAGCAAGAGAGTTCCAGAAAACATTAACGTCTGCTTCATAAAAAAATCTAAAGCATTTGGCTGTGTGGATTACAACATTTACCAAATGCTTAAATATTTAGTCCCTCATTCAATTGCAATTTGGCCAATTGAATAGGGGTCTAAATAAGCACATAACATATTTTTTTAAAGAAGTTTTTAGTTACTAAACATCTATCCAAAACAAGGATTTCAGTAAATAAAAACTTATTTAAAAAAAAATATGTTATGTGCTTATTTAGAGCACTATTGAATTGGCCAAATCGCAATTGAATGAGGGCCTTAGGAGTTCCACACTCTCTCATCCACCTCACGTGCAATCTGTATGCAGATCAAGATGTATGGTCAGAACTGAAAATGGAACAACAGACTGCTTCGAAATTGGGAAAGAAACCCCAGGGTTGCACAGAGTTAAAAGAGTGGGGTTTGATCTGACTTGGAATTAGGAGGACCTATTTAATTATGTATTCCTAGTGCTAATATTAGGGAGGGGTTATTATATAATGTAACAGGGGCTAGATTATATATACTACCTCACCTCCCTTCACCTAGTCATTTGGGTCCAGATATCAGATTGCATATCACCCATCATTCAGGCACATCAGATAGCTATTGCGTCATCATTTATCTGACCACTACCTGATTTGTCTAATTACTTACCTTACTTACCTGAATTGGGCACTTGCTTACCTGTATGCTATAATGGCATCTCCATTTGTAGACTCTGGCTAGGGGTCATGTATGGCTGGCTAATATTGGTAAGCAAGCCAGGGCATCTGCCCAAGGGACTGCTTCCCCTCATTCGTCTTACTCACAATCTCAATCACACCTACCACAGGATTTTCCCCCCTCTCACCCACATTCACTCAATTATGCCCCTTCTCAAGTGTCCATGTCTGCCCCACTTGTCACCCCAAGGTGATCCTTCATTTTGTTAGGGCCCCTCAGAGGCTGTCATCCCATTTTCAGAACCCTTACAGTCATCCACAGTCATTAGAGGGGGGGGGGGGGGGGGGAGACGGTGAAGCAGGGCTGCAGACCCTCACACAAGTTAACAGAACAGCTGCATCAGAGCTACAGTTACACAGCAATATATGACATATATAGTTGTGAGAAGGCGAGCCAGCCAGAGCCGTTGCTCACGCTTGCGGGCTCGCATAGCGAGCCCACGGCCCTCGCAAAGCGAGGTCCGCGGCTCCCTTTGCGAGCCGCGGTCCTCAGTTGCTAGCATGGAGCGCCGAACTTTACGTCGCAACGCAAACAACACGACACACCAACTACGACCCTTGCAAACTTTACCTCGCAACGCATGTTACCAGACACTACGACCTCGCAACAATCGGACGCAACTCGCGAACATTACAAAATTCAAAACACAATAAATACACACAGCACATACATAAAAAGCTTACCTACAGCAAGAGGAAGCATCCAGGACCTCAAAAAAACAACTTACACCTTCATTTAACTAAAAATAAAAGAGTTTCAACACTAAAAAATTTGCTAAGCAAGAGAAAAAATGGCCGCCGAACAAAACGAAAACGAGGCTACAGCACGCAAAACACCACAAGAAACTCGCAAAATACCAAAAACGACCTACGGATATTCCGTTAAGACGCATACCACACATTACACGCCATTTTACGCCAATGCGGAAGTACACAACTACGCTAACGGTTTGGTCTCGCGCTCACTATTACACTGCACACATTCATCACGCTTACACAGCAGATCCACACTACTAATGCTGCAGCAACATCAAAACAGATTGCCAGCTCTTCAACACAATGCTTCAAAATAGGTAAAGTATATTCATTTATTAATGTATTATATATTTCAGTAGTACACACCAAACAGCATTAGCTACCTTACAATTTCATTGCCATCATTTTTTGATGGGCAATTCTCTAGTTTACAGATAAATCCAAGCAGGCTGCTGCAAAGGGCATAGCAAGGGATGGTATAGCAAGGGATGGAAGTAGTGAATCTGAGTCTAATGGCGTTGGATCTCTGTGGCTTGATCTGGAGTCAATCTCATCCCTTTCTAATCAGTCTTGGGAGAGCAAATAGGGGAATTGAGTAATACATTTGTAATAATGAAAGCGTTGATGGCATTCCTAATCCCTATTTAATTACAGATGAGGTGGCATGCTAGGAGCAACATTCCAGCCAGCGGTCTTATGGAATGGAGAAAAGGCCTGGCGGGGTACCTCCTGGTTTTTCACAGGTAATGGATGTGTAGGGTAGTGGCCATTACACTGAGGGTAAAGAAAAGTCAAAAAGAAAAGCATGAGATGCTTGTTGTGACTGATACAGCAAGAGCTAAACCATCATTGTGCCAGTTAGGCCCTATTGGATTGCATGTCTCTTCTGATATAAAAAGGACATTTGGAAAATTAAATTTATAGAAATATTTTCTCTCCTTCCCCTTAATAATTATTTTGAGGAGAAGCATAGAAGAAAGGAGACAAAGAAGGAGGAGGAGGAAAGGAAGAAGTGCTATAGGCGCATCACTAAGACTTTTGGGAAATGGCTGCAAGCCTACATAATCAAGGTTAGTATCTATGGGAAAAGGTATTCTAAGTGCGTTTCGGCTCTGTTTTGTTTTTTGGATGAGATTGAGAGCATTCATAGGACATATGGGGGCATGGCGTGGTGGTCCTGTGATGAACAATTCCGTCAATGCCTCATGGTCAACTCCTCCATGAGATGGGATGAGCGCGACATGGGAATGGGGTTGAAGATTGTCACCCTCCGCAAAGAGTACAGTGTGTGTGGGGGGGGGGGGGGTTATAGTAGTTCCTTTCGTTTTTCAGGAGGTAGGAGCAATAGCCAGGCACAGAATTCGACGGCAAAAAGAGGTATGTGCTTTCAATTTACCAAAGGAAATTGTAGTCGGGCGCTACCTGCAGGTTCAAGCATGAATGCTCGGATTGCCCCTCAATTAGGTGCTTCAGAAGAACCAAGGGAGTTGGGGCAGTGGACGCAGCTCCTAAGAGTGGTGACACCAATATTGGTAGAAGAATGGGTTTTGCACTTAAGGCGTATCAGTTATTGTGTGGTTTCAGTTGGGGATTTGATATTCCATGTTATAATGTGTCACCATTTCTATTTTTGGGTAATCTGGTGTCTGACATGGTGCAGGAAAAGCTCAGGAAGGAGGTTGCTCTAGGAAGGATGGCAGGTCCTTATCTGCATCCACCACTACTGGATTTAATGATATCCCCATTAGGAATTGTCCCTAAAAAGGAGCCAGGTAAGTACAGGCTCATCCATCATTTCCAAAAGGAAAATCGGTTAATGATGGAATTTATAAGCAATTATCCTCAGTGCGTTATGCTTCCTTTGATCATGCAATTCACCTGGTACGTAAGACTAGACGTGGATGTTTGCTAGCCAAATATGATATTGAGTCAGCTTTTCAGCTACTGCTGGTTCATCCAATGTCTCATAAGTTATTAGGTTGTAGCTTCTTGGGTAAGTACTACGTTGATCTTTGCTTGCTTATGGGTTGTGCTTAGCTGTAATTGCGCATTTCCTAATGATAGATGGCATGGAGCCCACTTAGCCTTAAATGTGCGTCTCCAAGGGACTGTGTCTCTCGGTTCTGTAGATGGTAAGGGATGTGCTTAGCATGTTTCCTAATTTAGATGGATATGAACGCACTTAACCATTAGGGGTGCATTTCCTGTAGGGGCGGGTGCACTGTGTTGGCATGCCTGTGGCAGGGGTGCTTGCCCACAGGTGATTAGTGAGCTGTGCTCATTTGGTTGTACTCCTGGGGAAAGGGGTCTCACCAAGCCTTTAAATGGGGGTGGGCAGGCACCTCTTGTTGTTTTATATGGGTTATTGTTTGTAATAAAAAGAGCTGTGGCCTTTTTAACCCCATATCTTGTGTCTAGTATTTATTTATTTGGTTTAAGATATAAGGGTATCCATATTTACAATGCACAGGTCAAGAAACCCAATGGCTGCAATGAGTTAAAAGAGTGGGTGTTTGACCCGGCTTGGAATTAGGTGGACCTATTTAATTATTCATTATATTAATATTATAATATTAGGGAGGGTTATTATATAATGGTTATGTAACAGGGGCTAGATTATATATACTACATCACCTCGTTTCACCTAGTCAGTTGGGTCCAGATATCAGATTGCATATCCTGTCCCTCCCTCCCATAAATCACCTGTATTTTCTACTTATTTGTTTAAAAAAAAAAAAAAAAAATATATATATATATATATATATATATATATATATATATATACTAGGTGTTCCCACTCCCAGTTGGTACAAACTGGGCCATATTTACATATTTACATCTTAGTGACCCGTACGTGCAAATTGGTGATGATCCTCCACACACACTAAGCTTTCAATACATTAACACAGACATATGTGTGTGTGTGTGTATATATATATATATATATATATATATATATTTATATTTATTTAGTAGCGACTTGCCGGTCAAAAATGACGGTCAATAAAAATTTTAAGCTGGGAATTCTGTTTGACACACAATATGAGCCTCCGACCCTCTTAACCTTTTTGTTATGTAGAAAGAAGAAAGAAGTACAACAATTATAATAACTTTTTTTTTTTTTAAATGAACATTCAACTTGTATTTCAACAACTGGTAAACAATCATTTTTTAACCATATTAACCTTTTTAAAGGTCAATATATGCAGGAATAATGTAACAATGGATGAAGTTTGTATGAATAAATAGTTGTAAACCATTACATAAATGCTTTGGAACATGCAACTTATATTTGAAACATTAGTGAACCATTTTTTTAACAATACTAACATGTTTTTTAATCTAAAGGAATGGATGAGTAAGATAACTTTAGGTCAATTTTATATCAATGAGTATATTAAATCATTACATAATGTTTTGTAACATGCAGTTTTAAGATAAAGTACTGCTAAACCACACAGGTATTGAATACAGAAGAAGGCAAACAGTAAAAAAAAAACATTAAAACATAACCAATTGTATCAAAGGAGGGTACAAATTAATTCCTCCCTGACCCCATTAACTGGCGGTCAGATTACTCCCTGGATCAATACTCCACATTTAATTATACATTTAATTTTTACAACAAATGATCATCCTCCTACTAACATGAACCCCGAATTAAATACAATGAAACAACTTTTCAGACCTTGGAAAAACAATTTTAACATTACAAACAGGAAGTTAATGTATTCAAATTTAAACAGTAAAAGTAAAAAAATTTAACTATTTTGTGGGGCCAATCCTGGCAAAATGCCGCTTACAAGACATTACAATATTTTTTTTTTTGTATGTCCAAGTGGTTCCCTTAAAAAGAGCCCAGCAGACTTTTTTAATTTTGTCTATGGGATATAACCACTGTTTATTCTTATTGTTTGTTTGTTTTTTTGTTTTTTTTTTGTTATTGTTGTACTTTTGTAAAATTGTACATAGAGTTTCCTATGTGAAATAGTGGTCCTCCAAAAAGAGCCTGAGAGACATCAAATTTCGTCCTCGAAATAAAAC
This sequence comes from Discoglossus pictus, assembly GCA_027410445.1. NCBI lineage: Eukaryota > Metazoa > Chordata > Amphibia > Anura > Alytidae > Discoglossus > Discoglossus pictus. Next base: position 153,807,666 of record CM050166.1, on the reverse strand, counting down.
CACTGTTCTCTATGTTTACAAAACCTCATAGTACACAATGTTTTTGCTAAAAATGCATCCATCCTTTAATAGATAACCCTGACTTGGGTTGTCTTCAATTGAAACTTTAAAATCATATGGATTTGTGCACCTTGAAAAAGCAACATAGAGTTGTCCATGTTATCCTGCACATTTAATCTGGTCCCATTATAATTTTGTTTTTTGGGGATTCATATTTCTCAATAGCATGACAATTACCCCTTTTTTCAATTGCAAAACATGTGGTGGCATTCCAGATGGTACTAAAGAATTGATAAATTCTATACTAAAGTTAGATTCGCTGTCTTTATCGTCAGCCAGAACTGAATCTGCAGTGTAATCATTTTTTTGGGGTGCTTTGATGAATTTTAAAATTACGTTATTTAGATTCAAGGCATCTATAATTTTGGATGTTAATATCACTTTGTTTGCAATGTCTGAGTAATCGTCGTTATTGATGGTATTGAGAAAGATATGAGTGATACCTTACAAACCATTTGTGATGGAATTTCAACGGTATCAGCCGGTAAATTATTTATTTGTGGATGTTTTCCTTCTCCAATTTGAATTAGCCAATCATTGAATTCATTTTCATTCATTCATTTCAATTTGAAGTTTGTAAATATTTTTCAAAGTTTACTTGTCTTGATACATGTTTCTATGATGTCAGTCCTATTTCCATGTGGCACAACAGGTAATGTTTGCCTAAAATCTCCTCCAAACAACATCACCTTTCCACCAAATGACAAATTATTATCCATCACTTATTTTAATAATCTATCAATACATTGCAAGGCATGACATGACATCATTGTTGCCTCATCAATGATAATTAATTTACTTTTTTTAATTTTTTTGCTTGTAAATAATTTAGTCGAATATACAAAACTGATGTTTCTAAAATGGGAACTGGGAGTTTAAATCCACTATGCACAGTTCTGCCACCTTCTCACAAAAGTGAGGCAATTCCAGTTGTTGCAAATGGCATTGCTATTTGACTCAGTGCTCGAATGTGACTCATCAAACAATTGTACAGATACGTTTTTCCTGATCCACCAGGGCCATCTAGATAGAAATAACAGTCTTTGACCATTTCATCATCTGTAGCATTTGCGATGGCATTAAATGCTTGCAATTGTAATGTATTTAAAGTTGCAAGTTTTTCTTGTGTTTTTTGTTTTTGAAGCTCAGTGTCATAGTCATCAAAGTTGATGTCATCTATAAGTCATGGATCAGGCAAATGAAAACATGCACAATTTAATCCCTGAGCAAGAAATATTTCTTGCTTTTATGAGTGCAATGGCCTCATAGTAACTTTTCAAGAAGTCTTTACACATATTTAATTTAAATGTTTCCCACAAAGCAAGTGCATCAGGTACATTGCAAAAGATGCAAATTAATGCAAATTGTTCTCCCATTTGCTTTGGCATTTGACATGGTGCTGCTTCTTCCAGACACCTCTCCCATTCTGTATCATCTGCTATGAAGTTTTGATGTCTTGCAGCTAATTGGAAAGTATCATAAACTATGTCATTCACTGTGCGTAAATGTTAACTTTGTGCACTGGGAACATGTAAAAGAAATAATCTTAAAGAGAAACTGATTTCTTTCATTGCCTGCAGTAAACCAAACAAATTGACTTTGTGGCAAATGGACAGCTAATTGATACACAACATGTGACCGATCATGCATCTCAAATTTCAGAAGATGGCACATTGCTTCTGGAGCACTGACATAGTGAGCATATAAATAATTAGAACGTTTGTCATGTAAAATTGGATTTTCCTTTTCGTTTTGTGTACCTTGCACAACAACAGTTGCTGCATCATATCTTTTGTGTATATGTTTATACACATATTTGATAGAAGTGCAAGCTTCCACATTTATGTGTGCATTGTACTTCATCAGCAAATGTGGATTGTATGGAACTACATATCTATTATCAACCTTTTGGCCACAGATAATAGCTGTTTGGCCTCTCTTCCTCTATACAAAGGGTATCCATCACAATTAGCATAAGTTTGCATTTTTTATTGTTTTGGGAACTCTTTTGTAATTTTTTTATTTTCCATACATGGTGAATTGGGATTGATATCTCCACATGGCCTATGAATCATTCTGTGTGTTATAATCTCATAAAGCTTAGACTATTTTTCTGGATGTGGCAATTCAGCAGTAATTACTGAATCCACGCTCTCTGCAGTATTAAGCTTATCTTTTTCCTGCAGGATTAAAAGTATGTGTGCTTTTGGCAGGCCTCTTTTTTGAAATGCAATGGTATAACCAAAAGCCCACATTTTCCAAATAACTGTGCTTTAGTTATTTCATGTATTAATGAATTGAGTTTTATTTTGAATACTCTTGCCACTAAATCTGGTCAATCATGTATTTTGTCCAAGATTCTAATTTTCCTTGATCTCTGGCCATTGTGGATTACATGTGGATGTAATGAATAAATTTAGGTTTGCCAAATTTAGTCACAATAGCCATGGCATAATTATATCTTTCTCGCATATTGCGAGGAGATCCTTGGAAAGTGGATGGCAAAATGATTGCTCTTCCAGCTGGAATGTCTCAATTCAGCAACATAATCCATTAATCCACAATATTGTTCTTTGCAAAGCTTGTTTTGTTGAAATTTGATAACATTTAGATTATTTGCTTTGATTTGTAGATAGGAATCAATAATCCATTGTTGTGTGAGTTTGCCCCCACATAAAATAGAATTAAAATGATCCCGAATGAATGAGCAGTAAGACAGATACATAAGTGCAGGTTAAAAAAAAATCTTATTTTTATTGCAGTGTAAATGTAAAAAATGTTTGTAATGATTACTAATTATTAATTAATTTGACTTAAATTTGGTTGCAACCTCACTCCCAGATGTCCTGGTTGTCCAACCGTGCTGTGTGTATTTTTTTTTTTTTTTGTATTCTTAGTGTTTTCCAATTTGCGCAGTTCGGCCGTTAACTTTGCATTTTTTCGACCTCGTATTTTTTTATGTCCTCTCAAAATAACTCCACACTCTACTTAGCCATTAATGTTTAAACCATTGGCAACAAAAGTGAGTACACCCCTAAGTGGAAATGTCCAAATTGGGCCAAAAGTGTCATTATTTTATGTGGCCACCATTATTTTCCAGCACTGCCTTAACCCTCATGGGCATGGAGTTCACCAGAGCTTCACAGGTTGCCACTCCTTCCAATCCTCCATGATGACATCACGGAGCTGGTGGATGTTAGAGACCTCGAACTCCCCCACCTTCCATTTGATGATGCCCCATAGATGCTCAATACGGTTTAGGTCTGGAGACATGCTTGGCAAGTCCATCACCTTTACCTTCAGCTTCTTTAGCAAGGCAGTGGTCGTCTTGGAGGTGTGTTTATGGTCATTATCATGTTGGAATACTGCCCTGCAGCCCAGTCTCCGAAGGGAGGGAATCATGCTCTGCTTCAGTATGTCCCAGTACATGTTGGCATTTATGGTTCCCTCAATGAACTGTGTCTCCCCAGTGCCGGCTGCATTCATGCAGGCCCAGACCATGACACTCCCACCACCAAAAGTATACATCTATACTGAGAAAAGGTAGTTGAAATAATCCCTAAATGCCAGATAAACAGATAAGGCACAAAGAACACAAAAACGCTGATATGAGATGAAACCCTCAGTTTGAACGTGAACAGCGATGCAGAGAGAGTGAACATCATCATGTAAATGCATATAGGGGGAATCAGCAAAACATTTTATAGAAAACATATATACTCATATCTATGTGTATATATGGTTTGTCTGGGCCTGCATGAGTGCTGCCGGCACTGGGGAGCTAGCATTCATTAAGGGAACCGTGAATGCCAACATATAAGTGCATGAAATCCATGTTATTATACTTTGTATACTTTACTAGTCCTAGATTTAGACACTGTTATGGGTTCTCCGCTTCAATCTACTAATTACCATATGTTTCAAAATAATCCTGAATGTTTCTGCTACTTTCACTATAACATTTCATAAAGTCTTGATACCTTAGTGTTGGAATAGTAAAGCTTCCCCATGAACCTCCCATCTACACATATCTGCAGGGAGTTATAGTTAACTTTTTAAAGAAGTGAAGCATTAATTTGAAATATATGAACCACAACTCCCAGAATTTTCTGGGAATATATGGCATCTTCCAGGGAGGGTAATAAATCACATATTAGATATTTAGCCCCATGCCTGCCTGTAAATAAAGCTTAGCTGAGGCTAAAGGGTTGCAGACTATTCCTGCAGTTACAAATGAATGTTCCACTATTACAGTGTAATCTCAAAATATGGTAAACTTGTTACATTAAATTCTGGTGGAATAACATATTTTCTGCTCCTACAGAAGAGTAAAAGGTTACCTACCATGTTGGATTGCATTTTGATAACTTACTATAGTAAGAAACCCCAAATGAGTTGCATCAAAAGGAGATAGAAACAGTTAAATTAAACGAGTTAAACAGTACAAACACACACAATTGTAAATATAAGCCCATCTCTGGCTATAAGGATTGAGAACAAGATTCAGATTCTGAATACCAAATTAAAATTGTTCTTAAAACAAACTAGGTTCTAGACTAGGTTTTAAAGAAGTTTATTAACTGTGGAATCACTTTGATGTGTGTTTTCTGATACTAAAGAACTATAGACTGTTCTGGCATTTAAATAATTAAAAATAATTACCAGTATTTGTCATTCGTCTACATTGCAAATTATATTATTATTCATTCTACCACTGTCTTTTTATACTTTTTATCCGCTTTTGCTTATTGTTGTTAATATTATGCAGCTACGACCTATGATTTTAGTTGTTCTACTTAATTTGACAGTCTGCCTTTGCTGAAAACAAGCTATATTTAAATATATGGAAAATGTACATGGTGCCTAACACCAGCTTAAAGCTAAAGCAATAATACATGTAAAAAAAAACATCCTTCCAACCGATGATAAATATCATAAGAATGGAGTCGCTATCACAAAGCAGATATATGAGGTGTACAGGCAGTGTGGAATCCACTATGCCTATAATAAGCAGAATAATAGCTAGTTTGACAAAACATGAGTAAAGTAATTAAACAAGTTACACCCATAAACCATGCCAGCGTGCAGGTACACACTGAAAAGCTAATAAACTTGGATAAGTCGTAACTTATATTGGGGCCAGCCAGTATGACAATAAGGCTAATACTATAGGCACCCCTCATTGCTGCACAGACTAGCAGGATAGAGCTAAATACAGAAAAAGATGCAAAGACACCCTGATAATCAATAAAACTAAGGCTCCCATAGAGTAACAATAACTAAAGTGGCGACATATAGGGATTAGCCCCACTTAAATACAGCACCTTAATATATCGATGAGACTAATGCTCTCATAGATCCCCAAAGATAAGAGTTACAGTATAATGGGCTGAGCCCTAATTCAATGCGGATCTATCTCTTACCGCCTCAAAAATAAAATATAAAAAGCTCTAGACTGCACTGTACAGCTAATAACTGAAGTTCCTATGTATAAGAATAATCCCCAATAAATACAGCAAATACCTTTACAACACTCCGCCTCACCAGTGTGAAGCACTAACTGTAAACAAGCCGAGAACAGCTGCCTCTCTACCTGCACAACAAAACACAGCTTCACGTAGCGCATGTCCTAAGACGTAGACCCCGACGCGCATTTCGTCAGCGGCGTGCTGACATCATCTATAAAGCGTTGTAATGGCAAAAAGCTTATTTACTGGCTGAACGTGTAAGTAGTGAGTAAGTTATATTGAACAGCGTATAAAATTACAATGAAAGATTGCAATTGTAAGATAAACATCATTATAAAAGCAATTCATCCAGGTATCGCATAAAGAGGTTGTACTTGATTCTAAACAGAGCTGACATCTCATACCCTTGAAATCATAAGTGTGTCATTGTCAGATGATTAGTAAAGCTAAATTCACCAACACTTATTCTCCTTAACGCTTTATAATAATAATAATATGCATAAATACCGCCAACATAACATCTAACATTTTTACAGCTATAGTAATAATATATATTATATACTTATTAGATGTAATTTTAACCTTAGTTATTGGTTTAAGTTATATCTACCCTTTATCAACAGTTTCATCACTTAATGAGATACACCCGTATACTTACTCGTCAACCATAAAAGGGGATAGACTTACATAAAGGCTGACTATAGTATAAGAACTATTCTAACGTTAAATCCAAAATATATGTCATTACTCTCAGAGTGTCATAATAGATGGTATTAAGCTTTTAGTCTAACCCATAGAGCAATGGGAGGATATAATGGAGTAGAATGGCTGTTACGTTGCTTAGAGTGATAATGCGGTCATCAATAATCCACAGTGTATCGATCGGACATTAAAGCATCCAGAAATAAACATTATATTCTTCACCTAAATTGACAATTTATCATAAGAAGTCTTTAGAAGAAAAGTCTTCATTTAAGCCTTCTAGCAATTGAGACTTCAATTCAAAAATCCATCGACATTCCCTTTGTAATAGGATTTTATCCAAGTCCCCTTTTCTTAAATTGGCAGTTACACAGTCAATTGTGTAAAATTTCATATGGGTCACATCTTTGTTGTGACAATTTCTAATATATCTAGAAATGGTAGTATTTGGCTCACTTTCAATGCTATAGATATGCTCCCCTATCCTAAATTGGAATTATGGACAGGTCTTCCCCACATATATCTTTTTACATGAGCAGAGGATCACGTATATAACGCCTACAGTGGAGCAGTTGAAGAACTTATTGATCATGTATTCACTTCCATTTAAAGGATGCTTGAAAAAATTTGCCTGAGTAACAAATATGCACTCAGCACATCGTCCACATTTAAAACAACCTTTGTCGGGGTCAGCCAGACAATTATTTTAGCAGCTCTCTGACTATGTACCAAAATATCTTTTAAACTCAGTGATCACCTAAATGTTACTGATGGTTGTTTAGTGATACTTGGACACAGGTCCTTATCGATCATTAGGATTTGCCAAAATTTGTTAATGACCTCCTTGAATTCCTTCCAATTGCTTGAGTATGTAAACATTGGCCTGAGGGAGCTTGTCTTGTCCATCTTTTGCTGCGTATATAGAAATTGATTACGTTCAGAGTCAAGTGCCCTTTTACATGCCATTTTAAGACGATTAGGTTAGCCTCTCATTTTGAAACGATATTGCAGTTCTTAAGCCTCTTTCTTGAATCAACCAAAGTTGAGCAAATACAATGAATCTGAAGTCATTGCCCAATTGAAATACCCCACTTGAGCCGTTTTGGATGTCAGCTATTCCACTGCAGTGGATTCGGTGGTAGGTTTTCAAGAGCATTTTGTGGTTATATTCCCATCAGTATCCTTACAGACCTAAAGATCCAAGAATGATATGCCCTCAGCATCAATGACGTTTGTAAATTTCAAACCTTTATCATTGGAATTCAACTTTTCCACAAAATTGTGAAAGTCAGATACAGTCCCATCCCACAGCAACACAACATTGTCTATATATCGAATCCAAATTGTAATGAACTCCGTAAATTCCTCCATTGTTTCAGCAAAAACTTTTGTGTCCACCCACCTGCCTAGGTAAAAGTTGGCGTAATTTGGAGCACATGGCATGCCCATTGCTGTTCCCCTGGACTGGTGGAAGAACCTGCCATCAAAGACAAAGTAGTTCATCATTAGGATGGACCTTAACAGTTCCAGAACAAATTGATTTCTTTGTTTCTGATCCAGCCGTGATGAGGAAGGGAAGTAGGCCACCACCTGTGTCCCCAATTAATGTGGAATACAGCAATATAAGCTTTTCACATTGATGCTAACATAAAAAAGTATGTCTTGATACTGTTAATCCATCCAATCTTTTCAGTGTATCAAGAGTATCTTTTATATGAGGCGGCAGCGTACAAACAGACATAGATAATTATCTACATACTTGCTGATATTTTGTGTCAGGTTATTGACACTTGACACAACAGGTCTTCCCTAGGTCGGTTTTGTTTGTGCACCTTTGGGAAGGCGTAAATGGTTGAAATTCTTGGCTTGGATGGCAATAGATAATCCAATTGTGCTTGTGTAATGAGTCCATAATTCTATGCTTGTTCCAATATCTTTTTAAGCTTGTTTTTAAACAGCATTGTTAGATCAACAGTTGATTATTTGTTGGCTTAATTACAATTAAATCAAGGTCTAGTAGGAATGCTAGGCTCCCAGGGTATTTACTACCCAATAGTTACTAATATATATACAAAGTGGGAAAAATACAACTAAAGTCTTTATTAATAAGGGGTAACAACGGCGATATCTTTAAAAACAATGGGTTAAAAAATCCCGGATTGAAAAAAGAAGGTAAAAATGGGCTAATGGATGTGTGGACAAATAACAACTAAATGTGAAATGCACTCTTAATAGAGGGCTTCATAAGTCCACACCTAACAGTACTGCAGAGGAGAAAAATGATTGCTAATCCAATTTGAATAATCCTGTCTTTGTAATTAATCATAGATCTATAATACATATATATAAGTGTAGAGGTTCTGGATAACAGTGACTCTAATCCTAAAGGATTCCCCAAATAAATTGCTGGGAATAATCTGACCTTTATATGTAAATATATATTCTTAATGGTATATCAGGATATGATTGTGCCATATATTCCTGATTTTGAGTCAGGGCAGAAGTTTTTAAAAGTAACAATAAAGTTTCTAGGAGTTATTAGAACTTCTATCTTAATGGGACTATTATATGCAAGTAATGACTACCCAAGGCTACTCCTCATAGAGAAGTTAAACTTCTATTTTGCCCATACTCCATTACAGAGATACACATAATATAGAGCAGGCCAGTGGATGAAAAGTACAAGTAAGCCGGCAGGCTAGTTGTTACTTAAAGCACCGTTATTAAAGTGCTTGATCTAACTCATATCCAGACCACAACATTCACTCATTTGGAAACGGACAGGTAGGGTAAGCATACAACCTCTAAAATATTATTTGCAAATACAATACTGTTAGTAGGGAAGACGCCGGCGTGCCCTTAACTGCGAGGCATGCCACGTGATCAAAGGCCGACGCGTTTCGACGTCATCAGACGTCTTTGTCAAGGTAAAGTCTGCTGAGCCGTCTGGCCCTCTTTTTAAGCGCTGCCGTAACTACGGCAACCAATTGACACTTTTTTAACCCATTGTTTTTAAAGATATCGCCGTTGTTACCCCTTATTAATAAAGACTTTAGTTGTATTTTTCCCACTTTGTATATATATTAGTAACTATTGGGTAGTAAATACCCTGGGAGCCTAGCATTCCTACTAGACCTTGATTTATACATTAGTGGTTTAATCCACATTTAGGAAGCATGAGTATATTATCATCATATTAGCATATTATCTACTGCCTTTGACATTCAGGACCAGCACTTTACCTTGAAGCAATTATATCCCAGAACAAACATTTTACTGAAAATGACTAATTTTCTTATTCAAAACATAGACATTGATTCACTCCTAAAAGAAGCTGAAGAAAGCTTCAGTGGCAATTCTCAGCCAACTTTTGAAGGCAATACAGATATTAAGCATATATATGGAGACCTTCTAAAAATAATGAGAAAACAAGTACGCTCTGTATGGGAGATAAGCAGCCTTCAAAACTATCTTAAAAATAAGTATTTTCCCAGAGGCCTAAGATTGCATCTTAACCCTGCCATAAATTTGAGTGATGAAACTTTTGTTAACAAATGGAAAGGTATCCTTCTTAAATGTTCATCTGAATTAATCAGTCTGATTATTGAGACAGAAAAACATAATCTGGAACTATTAAAACCTAAGATTGTATTATGTCAGCAAGAATTAAACAAACAAAGCGGCTCTACAGAGTATGAATCACTGTGTAAAAAACTAAATGACAATATAGAGAGATTCAAAAGAGATATTAAAGACCGGAAACAGAAAAAATTCCTGAGAGATAAAACTGATTTCCAAACAAATAGAATCTTTAAGAAATTTCCTACTTCAATACCATCACAAAGAAATTCTGACATAAGTTCTTCAGACTATGACAATTCAGACATAGATGAACATTCCATTCATAGCTCAAGAGGTAGACGACCTGGTATGCATTATAGAAGGGAGGCATACAACACAAGAAAGTTTGCACAAACTAGAATGCCAAATACCTATAATAATGAGGGTTTTTTAGAAGAAGGCCAGTTCCCTGTGAAGGGTCCAGAGAGGAGAGACCAAAGGAAAAAGATCTAAGCACTGAGAATAAGCTAAATACAAAAAGTTTGATAAAAGATCAAAGTATGAAAATTATCAACTTATCAGACTTTTCTTTGGACATTAACCATGAATCAGTACTGAGGAAAGGCCTTAGTTTTGTGTCAACATCAAGGCCGGACAAATTTACCCACATTAAAGATATCAATCTTTTTGCACGTAAGTTAGCCTTACAGAAATTCTTTAAAAATAAAGAGGATAAAGAACATATGAAGTTAGGTATGAATAAAGAAGACATTGGAACCTTCAAACTTTTAATGTCTCTATTAGAAGAGAATGCCTCTGCTGAGGAAGATAATACATATAAGGAAACAAAAAGATGGAAAAACAAAAGCAATTTTACTCCCTTTTTAAAAGATTATTCTAACATCTGGGTATTTCTCCAGCAGGTAACAACTGACATAGAAAGTTTAGATTTCACTAAACTAAAAAAATCCTTCAATCTGACAAAAAAAAGAATACCAAGCTCTTGATGAACTTAAGTCTTGTAAAGATATTAAAATTAAACAAGCAGATAAAGGGGGCAATCTTGTAATACTGAGTAATGACAAATACAAAGAGATGTGCAATAGGATTTTGGATGATAGATTTACGTATGAAATACTAACAAAAAATCCAAATCTTGAATATAGACTAGTCTTAAAGTCTATTTTAGAAAAAGCTAAAATGGAGAAGATTATTGATGAGCAAACATACATGTTCCTCCTACCAAAATTTCCTTGCATTTCAACTTTTTATGCACTACCAAAAGTGCATAAGCAAACGGTACCTATCCCTGGTAGGCCTATAGTATCAGTAACAGGAAATCTCTCCTCCAATGCCAGTATCTGTAGATCACTACTTACGTGACTTAGTACAAAATTTGCCCTCTTACGTACAAGATACTAATGATATACTTAAACAGCTTGAACATCTAATAGTGCCAAAAGACACATGGCTAGCAACCATAGATGTTGAAGCACTCTACAGTAGCATACCTCATAACCTTGGTATTGAGGCAGCAGAACATTTTCTGAGCACAAAAAGCACTAACCTTGGAAAATTTAACAAATTTATCATCCAACTTCTAGAGCATGTCCTGAAATATAACTTTTTTCTATTCAATGACAAATGGTTCCACTAGACAAAGGGGACCGCAATGGGCACTCCATGTGCCCCTAGCTATGCAAATCTGTTTTTAGGTTGCTGGGAGAAGAAGATCTTCTCAGAACCAGATATTGAGCACCTTACTATACATGCAATGATTTGGCGTCGCTATATAGATGATATCTTTGTGATTTGGGACGGAACCAAACCAGAATTCGAAACCCTAATGGACTCATTGAACAAAAATGAGATGGGCCTGAGATTCACACATGAAATCCATAGAAAAGAAATATCGTTTCTAGATTTGCTCATCCAAAAAGATGATGAAGGAACCATATCAACTACTACATTTAGAAAAGAAACAGCAGCAAACACGTTATTATCATGGGACAGCCAACATTTTGCACCCCTGAAAAAAGGTATCCCTAAGGGGCAATACTTAAGAATTAGGAGGAACTGCAGCTCAGACATTACATTCAAAATTGAGGCAGATAAATTAAAACAAAGATTCCTAGAAAGAGGATTCTCAAAAAAATGCCTAAAGAAAGCTTTTCAGCATGCTTTGAGCTGCAACAGAACAGAGCTATTGAATAAATCACACAGGACAAATACTCAAACATCAGATAATACATATCCAAGATGTATTTTGACATATGGCTATGAGTCTGCTTCAATAAAGGATATTATATCTAAACATTGGCATCTATTAAGAAGTGACGATGATTTGGCAGATGTACTTCCACAAAAAATACCAATTGTTTATCGTAAAGGAAAAAACCTGAAAGACACATTAGTGCATAGTTTCTTTAAAGAGAAAAAAGACAACAAGACATGGCTCCATCCCCCACTAGGATGTTTTAGATGTGGGAATTGCAAATTTTGTAGATACATCAAACCCACAAAAATCTATGAACATCCATCCAATGGGGCAAAATATGTTTTAAAGGATTTTTCAAACTGCTGCACTACAAGTGTAGTTTATGTGGCTACATGTTTATGTTCAAAAATTTACGTAGGAAAAACACGACGCCAACTACGAAGACGTATTGGCGAACATATCTATTCAATCAGAAAAGATCTAGACACCCCTTTAGCACGCCATGTTAAGACTTTTCATGGTGGCAAGAGTGAAGTGCTTACTTTCACAGCCCTGGAGAAGGTCCATCAGGGCCCCAGACAGGGGGACTTAGATAAAAAAACTTCTCCAACATGAAGCAAAATGGATTTATAAATTACAAGCTTTATCTCCAGTAGGTTTAAATGAAGGTTTCACATTTTTACCCTTCATTTAAATAGATTGCTACTAGCACTGGATGTGAATTAAGTAGTAACCACTTATTCGCATGGTTCACATATTATTATCTTGATAACTCATTATTTATTAATTGGGATATTTGTTGTCACTGACAGTTTTATTTTTTTATAATTGGCATTTAGATGCTATTAAATAATATATTGTACCACTTATATTGATGGTTTTTTTCTCATTCGCCATCACCTAATTATGCCTGTTACACAGTCATTATACTCCTTTTTCCTTCACTTTTCCTCTTTTACACATAGTTCTTCACTTTCACCCTATTGGGTTTCCCCATACCACAACTCCCTGAGATGTTTTATCATATTTTTCATCTCTTATGTAATCAGTTTGTTCTGTTCACAAGCACCTTTTATCATTCACTTTTATATTCTAGTCGCATCCATTTGCGAGTCATTAGATTCCCTTCCCTTTTCCATTATTATTATTACTCTTCACCATATGTCCCCACACTTTTAGTGTTTGTGGTTTCTACCATTCACTTCTTATTTCTTTTACTTTATGGTTGTAATTGGGCTGCATATTTGCCATATCGCCATTCCATGTTATCTCCCTCCTCACACTCTACTTTACATAAGGGCTGCTTTATTGCACTGTATCATAGCGCAACAAACGCTTCCTGTATCCATTGCGCAGGTCCATTGAGTGCTTTATTGCACTGTATCATAGCGCAACAAACGCTTCCTGTATCCATTGCGCAGGTCCATTGAGTGTCAATTGGTTGCCGTAGTTACGGCAGAGCTTAAAAAGAGGGCCAGACGGCTCAGCAGACTTTACCTTGACAAAGACGTCTGATGACGTCGAAACGCGTCGGCCTTTGATGACGTGGCATGCCTCGCAGTTAAGGGCACGCCGGCGTCTTCCCTACTAACAGTATTGTATTTGCAAATAATATTTTAGAGGTTGAATGCTTACCCTACCTGTCCGTTTCCAAATGAGTGAATGTTGTGGTCTGGATATGAGTTAGATCAAGCACTTTAATAACGGTGCTTTAAGTAACAACTAGCCTGCCGGCTTACTTGTACTTTTCATCCACTGGCCTGCTCTATATTATGTGTATCTCTGTAATGGAGTATGGGCAAAATAGAAGTTTAACTTCTCTATGAGGAGTAGCCTTGGGTAGTCATTAATAATATAATAGTCATTGCATATAATAGTCCCATTAAGATAGAAGTTCTAATAACTCCTAGAAACTAAAAACTTCTGCCCTGACTCAAAAGCAGGAATATATGGCACAATCATATCCTGGTATACCATTAAGAATATATATTTACATATAAAGGTCAGATTATTCCCAGCAATTTATTTGGGGAATCCTTTAGGATTAGAGTCACTGTTATCCAGAACCTCTACACTTATATATATGTATTATAGATCTATGATTAATTACAATGACAGGATTATTCAAATTGGATTAGCAATCATTTTTCTCCTCTGCAGTACTGTTAGGTGTGGATTTATGAACCCCTCTATTAAGAGTGCATTTCACATTTAGTGGTTATTTGTCCACACATCCATTAGCCCATTTTAACCTTCTTTTTTCAATCCAGGATTTTTTAACCCATTGTTTTTAAAGATATCGCCGTTGTTACCCCTTATTAATAAAGACTTTAGTTGTATTTTTCCCACTTTGTATATATATTAATTACAATTAAAGAACAATCTTTTAATTTATTCAGTGCTTTACGTTATAAATAAGTTAGATTGCTATGCGCCCTATTTGAATGCCTTTTTGCCAGCTGTGTGGTAACCAGATCTACAAAGATCAAGTTATTTGCATATTCAGAAAAGGACAGTGTTAATTTACTTGATTCCACAAATTTGGCAAACGGGATCATTTCTAAATTATTATACTCAAGGAACGATATAAGTATATTCACAGTGTCCATATCTGTCAGTTCAAGGCCTGACCTAATTAATTTATTTTTTTCCTATTGCTGAAATATTTTTTGAGGGCAAGTTTACGTGCATAGAGATTTAAGTCCTTGACACTGTCAAAAACTACCGGTTTGGCAGTTGGTACAAAGGTCAGTCCTTTTAAGTACTTCTATGTGTTCTTTTAAAAAGTTAAAGTCGGAGATGTTGATTATCAAGTTATTCAACTGATGCTTTATAGTCTGACCCGCAGAACACATTTCAGAACACATTTGATTCAACTCTTTTTTTACAACTAGCGACTTGCCCGTCAAAAAATTACGGCAATAAAATTGTAAGGCTGGGAATGCTGATTGGCACACAATGTAAGGTTTTTGGTCATATGAGCACCATTGCAGACCTCTCCCCGGTGTACTTTTGCTCCTCTGAGCACCCTCTGCGGTCATTGTGAGCCCCGCGCTGAGCGCCTTCAGGATTGCGTGCTTCGCAATGAGCACCTTTAGCGTTCATTGCGAGCCTCTCTGCTCATGTACTTTTGGTGGTGTGAGCAACTTTTGCGCTGATTGCAAGGGCTGTGCTGATCGCCTTTGGCGCTCATTGCGAGCCTCTCCCCACATGTACTTTTGCTTCTCTGAGCACTCTCGGTGCTCATTGTGAGCCCTGTGCTGAATGCCTTTGGAGCTCATTTTGATCTTCTCCTCTGCTTTTCTTTTGGTTGTCTGAGCACCCTGTGCACTGATTGTTAGCCCTGCGCTGAATACCTTTGGCGCTCATCGCGTGGCTCGCAATGAGGGCCTTCGGTGCTCATTGCGAGGCTCTCCGCTTGTGTAGTTTTGGTGGTCTGAGCACCTTTGTCAGTCATTGCAAGGGGCGTGCTGATTGGCTTTGGCAGTCATTGCGAGCCTCTCCCCGCATGTACTTTTGGTCCTCTGAGCACCCTGGGCGCTGATTGTGAACCCCACGCTGAACGCCTTTGTGTCTCATTGCGATCCTCTCCCCTGGTCTTTTTTTTTTTTCCTATATATATATTTTTTTTTTAATGCTAATTAATGAATTCATGAAATAATTAATTAATATACTTAACCTATTTGTAATTAATATATCCAGCAATCAATATCCTGAAGAGCTAACAATCTGTTTTGATTTTCCTGCAGCATACAATATACATTTGCACTGGTGCTGACCTGAGGGGTAAGTGTCAGCAATGTGTGAAGTGTGCAGTGTAAATAGGCTGCGTGCGCGAGCGCAAAACGCTTGTTTAGCTGTGTAATTTGGCATTTTGTAATGGTAATGTTATTAGTTGTAAGTTAGTATTGTAAAATGGTGGCGATTGTCTATGCTTTAGGCGGGTGTGGAGCATTTTCCATTGTCCCTAATAGTGTATTTTATACCTCGTACGTGCCTGTGTAAAAGTCTTATGTGCTTGGTGGTATTATTTTGTTTTTTTCAGCCGCCATTTTTTTCCTCGCTTAGGCGATTTTCGTTTGTGGAAACTCTGCAAATTGTGGTTAAATTGTCGTGCAACCTGACTCCCAGACGTCGTGCCTGACCCACCGTGCTGTGAGTGGTGTTTGTTTTTTGTTTTTGTTATTTTGGTGGTGTTATTGTTGTTTTTGTATGTGCACGGTTCAGCTGTTAAGTTGGTATTTTTTTACCTCGTATTATGTATTTTTCTTAGTGCCACAGCTCGTATTTTTTTGTGTAAAAGTCTTATGTGCTTGGTGGTGTTATGCATGTTTAGGGGTCGTGTAGCCTCGTTTTGTTTTTTTCGGCCGTCATTATTTTTTCTCTCTTAGGCGATTTTCGTGTGTGGAAACTCTGCAAATTGTGATTAAATTGTCATGCAACCTGACTCCCAGATGTCATGCCTGTCCCCCGTGCTGTGAGTGATTTTTTGTTTGTATTTTTGTTAATTTTGGTGTTGTTATTGTTGGGTTTTTTTTATGTGCGTGGTTCGGTCGTTACCTTCGTATTTTTTTGACGTCATATTTTTTTTTCTAAGTGCTGCGAGTAGTATTTATTTTTTAGTAAGTGCCACTTTCCTTTTTGCAAGTGTTACGGGCCGTAATTTTTTCACACGTTTTTTTTCAAACTGCTACGGGTCTCGCATTGTGAATGGTGTAATTGAGATTTCGGTTGATTTGTAGTTCGGCGGGTCGTCGGGATGAGCGCCTACAGCACTCATCTCCACCAGTGCAGTGAGCGCCTTTGGCTCTCCTTTACCGGCCGCAGCCATGGCCCTCGCTTTGGACCACGTGGAATGATTGAGCTCTTTATGTAGTTCTGAATGATATAGACTTCTGACACACTGCGGATCTGATGCTTCAATATTGTCAAAAGATCTCTAAAATGTATCTTTATATCCCCCTGTTCAAAAGGTTCATTTCTCACTGGATTAGCAAAAGTTGAATCAGCTTCCTCTTGGAGCTTATCCACATTCCACAATTCTGGATTGAATCTGGCAATTTCTATGACTCTGCCACACCTATAAATATGAATGACCTCTGTACCCATTTTTTCTGATCACTTCCTTATATATCCACATAACACAGATTAATCACATGTTTATATTTATTTTTTATGTTTATTCATATTCATTATATTTGTTCTTATTATTTTGGTTTTATACATATATACTACACATTATGTTCCCCATAGTGCTTGTCATATATACTGCTCTATGGATCTGTAAACCCATCTAATACCCTGGAGTGGAAGTGCTCCTTGTTTTACTTCCCCCACCTCTCTCAGAGCCATATCCTCAGTTCCTGGCACTTCAGACTCAGGAAGTGATGTCATAGACACATTCTGGCATCCCCTAGCAACATGGACACCTGAAGTGATGTCACACACACTTTCTGGTGCTTTTAAATTCCATGAATTAGCAACCAACACCACTTCTATCCTAAAGTGCTGGCAGCACATAGGAGAGTTAATACAGGACAAAAATGTTTAAAGGTAAGTACTGAGTTGTCTCGACACATAAACAGAAATAATACCTATTCCTTATATAAGTACCTAAGAGACCAATAATACTACATACATTTAGCCAGATTTGGGGTGTGAATTTAGATTTTTTCATACATGTGTGTATATATATATATATATATATATATATATATATATATATATATATATATATATATATATATATATATGTGTGTGTGTTCAGTTTATGTTTGGGCATATGATCTTGCACCTACCTTTTTCTGCTTTATCCCCAGTTTCTATGTATTGTTTGCCAGCTGCCACCATTTATCCCTATATAGCAAATATGTCTGTATAAACCAGCATGCATATATTATGGTTTATTACTATGAGGAGCAGAGAGACAGATATCCACTGCACATTGATGTAACTATACAGTTGGAATTCATCCCAGAGATCAGTGTGTACCCATAAGTACGCTCTAACTACATTATTACATACCTGCTCACTTATTACTATGGTATTATTTTATACTCTACATTATCCTCAACACGTTATCCATATCCCCCGCTGTAATGTACATTCCTCTCTGATTCAGCCAACACAAAGGACACATTATTTATGTATTACACCTACAAGTAGCCAACTTTTCCCTGTATATATAATCTACATACTACCTGCATCCAATATCTATCTATTAATTTAAAGACTGTACTATCCACACAAATGACAGACTTGTCCAGATGTTTTTAATCTATTTATTTGTTTTATTCGTCCATATATTTAATGCCATCTGTGTATCTGTATAAGTTGAGTTTTTTCTGTATATATACTCTCTACATGTACTATGTTGATTTTTATGTATACTAATGTACATTTAGAAATTTACTTGTTATCCACATATAAATGTACATTGAGTAATTTGCTTGTTTTCCACGTGTGTGTATATAAATTAGTCTTATTCCACATTATGTGATGTTAAAAAGCTTGTATTCCACATTGAATAGTATATTGTGCCATGTATTTGGTTGTATGAAATATAAACCAACTAGACTTGTAGGAAATAATGTTTCCCAACAGTGCATAACACTAAATCTGATTATACCAGAAAAATAAAATACAGTTTAGACTAATTTGTCTTCATACATAGGATCTCTTTTTCAATATGCAGGAGGAAATTGTTAGCATTGTTCTCACACTTTGAACGCTACACTACCCATAAGGCACTGAAAGGACGTGCGCGTCTGATGTCAGAACGAACGTCAACTACCCTAACAGGTGTGTCTACGTAACAGCGTCTTTAAAAAAAAAAAAAGAGATACTATGTATGATGACAAATTAGTCTAAACTGTATCACATATGGAGATGCATTAGTAACAAACGTTCTATTTAAAGCCTAGGGTGATCCGAGTGAGACACAGTTCTGATAGACACAAGTAGGCTGAGGCAGGCTGAGTCAGGAAGGATGAATGGTTGTTGTTACTCTGTATGAATTATGCTTGAGAGTTAAAAGTCCTGATCCCTTAGAAAGAGCAAACGGGAAAGACCTAGCCTTAAAAGAAAATATCAATTCCTGGTATATTTCCTGGTATATTTGTTGATCAGCCTATGATTGTAATATTCTGGTACAAATCACTTATAAGAATTGAAGTTCTATGCCCATTCATCAAACTGAACTTATGCATGTTCAGAGATATTTATTGATTTAGGCACAAGATTGTATGAGAACAATGGTGGCGATATCTTCTAAATATTTCTTTGTAACTTCTTAAATTTAATATGGGAAGACACAATTATTGCATAATTAATTGGAAGAATATATATAGTTGTATATCAAGAATAGAGATTACTTAAACATCAGGTTAGAACCAATATTATATTCTTCCTGTATAAAATACCAAAGGGAAACGTACAAGTTTTTAATTGGTTTTAATTTATTTTTTTATCCTTTTCTTGTGCTATAGTCTAACATTGTAAATACATTTATTTTTTATTTTTCATCATTCCCAAACCCCCCTTTTTTCTGATATGTATGAAATTTAAACTCAACAGGAAGTCCTTTTTGCTATCTCAGTAGAAAACTCAGATTTTTACTCTGACTTTTTAATGTATCATACTCATGAAACTAATATTGTTGTTATTATTATTACTTTTATTTATAACGTGCCAACATATTCCGTAGTGCTATAGATTGAAAACTCTCTACTTGCAATCTAAAGGGAATGGAAGAGGCATAAGGAATATCAGGCAAGATAAGTGGTGTTTCAGACAAATGCATAGGTATAGATTTGCTTAGTGAAAGTGTCTATTTCATCAGATATAATATCACAAAAACATTCATACAAATATTGATAACATTACATATAGTACAAGTTGAAATGGTTCCAAAGTGTCTTTAGATACCTTCAGCAAAGCTTCAGACAGTGTCTTTGATTGTAGTTCCAGAGAGAGCGAGAAAGGAGAGACTGAGGCCTATAGGTATTGGAGAGGCTTCAGCAAAGTTTCAGACAGTGTCTTTGATTGTGGTTCCAGAGAGAGTGAGAGAGGAGATATTGAGGCCTATAGGTATTGGACAGGCTACAACAGAATATGAGAAGGATGGCCAAATGTTATTTCACAGATAAGAAGCAATAAAACCAGGCTTTGGGGGTGGCGGAGCAGGCAAGATAAGTGGGGTTTCAGACAAATTCATAGGTATAGATTTGCTTAGTGAAATTGTCTATCTCATCAGATATAATATCACAGAAACATTCATACAAATATTGATAATATTACATATAGTACAAGTTAAAATGGCTCCACAGTGTATTTATATACCTACAGCAAAGCTTTAGACAGTGTCTTTGATTGTAGTTCCAGAGAGAGTGAGAGAGGAGAGACTGAGGCCTATAGGTATTGTAGAGGCTTCAGCAAAGCTTCAGACAGTGTCTTTGATTGTAGTTCCAGAGAGAGTGAGAGAGGAGAGACTGAGGTCTATAGGTATTGGAGAGGCTTCAGCAAAGCTTCAGACAGTGTCTTTAACGTTATATAGATATTCGGATCATGGAGAAGTGACGAACTGCGTCCGGTCAAGCGTTTTATTAATAATGATATTAATATTTGAACAGTAATAATAAAATATTTTTATTTATTACACTTTCTAGACATGGTTGTATTATTAACCCTATGATTACCTAATATTGATTCCTATTTTCATTCACCGGCATACTAAAACTACAATTGTGATGAAAAATAGTGAACAAATATAGGTTCACAAATTTGAACACACATATCTATAGATATAAAAGGCATCCTGACCCTCGCGGGCAGCTGACTAGCGTATTTAAATAAATTGGTTTAACAAACTCAAAAATGATGCAAGTTTATAGACTCAATCATTAACACAGATGAAATGGTTAAAGATAAAACTATACACAACTACATAGGTCTTATAAATAGATATAATCACACCTCCTGAAATACCTATCCTTAAGCCTTAAATTATTGTCTTCAATAGAAATATGTCAAGAAAATAGTTGATTAAATAGAACTATTGTGGTACACAGTGGCACTTCAGAGAAAACTGACTCCTAGCCCATAAAAATAACTCTATCAACACATTATTATAAACCCTGACAGAGTGCAGGTACACACTGAAAAGCTAATAAGAACACTTGGGTAAGTAACTAAAATAGGAGACCAGCCAGTATGACAATAAGGCTAATACTATCGGCACCCCTCATTGCTGCAAAGACGAGCAGGATAGAGCTAGATACAGCAAAAGATGCAAAGACACCCTGATAATCACTAAAACTAGGGCTCCCATACAGTAACAATAACTAAAGTGTCAATATATAGGGATTAACCCCACATAAATACAGCACCCTAATATAATGATGAGACTAATGCTTTCATAGATCCTGTGACGGTCTGCCCCCCCAGTGGATGATGCAAGAAGCAAAGTATTGAGGCATTCTCTCCAGGGAACATGGAGTTAACTCCCTGGAGCTGTTCTAATTGAAGCTGCAGGTGTGGGAAGCCTTGTCAAAGACACACACATGGAAAGTAGAGGGCCCTGCAATTAGGCTCTGTTTGGCCTAAGCAGAGTAAGGCCAGAGTTTAAAACGGCTAAGATGGATGCTTGTAGTTATCTGACAGTGAGAGTAAAGGCAGTGTTTTAACTTTGCCTTCTGGACATTGAGACAGGCTGAGAGGAGCCTGAAAGTTTACAGTCTGAAGTAAAAAGACTGTTTGGTTTGAACTGCTGCAGTTTGCACAGCTCAGATAGCAATCTGAGAAGTCTGCTACAGGGATCGCTGGAGCTGCAGAGAAAAAGGATGTGTGTCACAAGAGCATTTATTATTAATAATATTACATTTTGTTTGTAACGTGCCAACATATTCACCAACATATTGCGTAGCACTATACAGGGTATAAAAACAAGGAAAATACAGTATTAACAAACTTCCAAGAATAGAGGACCCTGTTTTGAGCTTAGAATCTTTGCAGAAAGTGTTTTTTCCCAAGGCACCCTACGAGTCTGGAAACTTGCTACTTACAATCTAAAGGGAATGGAAGAGACAGAAAATGGGGGGAGAGTAAACAGATAAGGAATAACAAGGATCAGAAGCGAAAGTGAAAGTTTGAAAGGTTTTTCATTTAGTGGGAGAGAGAATGGAACAGAGGTGAGGACACTTGCATGTAATATGTTGTTTGCTCCTAGTGGTGAGATAATATATTCAAGTAGGAAAGTCAGATGATTCCCATGCCTCTATAAATTTAATCTGAAATGGTGTGGGAGGGTGAGGGGCAGGGAGGGAGAGCAGTGCTCCCAGAATTCCAGAGTTACAGAGGAGACTGTTTTGTTGCAAAAAGGATTTGTGCCACAAAAAGCATTTACAGAGGAGACTGATTGGTGCTATCCCAGCATTTGGAGAAAAGCCTGGAGAGAAAAGCCTGTGATATAAAAGGTACTATTGTAAAAGACTGGTTAGATAAACCCCAGGGAGAAGTCTGTAAAGTAAGAGATATTATTCCTCAACAAAAAAGGGTGTCAATGGTCCCTGGAGGTTGGGGTATCTGGAGGACGGGCCAGAACCCCACCCTTCCGTGTGAAAAGAATACTGTTCTACCTGAAGGCCGAGAAGCGGTTTAAGGGCTAGTCAGGGTGTTCCTGAACATTAGCAAGCCTGTTTAGGTAGATGTTTATTTCACGCTAAAAATAAGCTATTGTTTGTTTGGAAACATTTTATTAAAATAAAAGATAAAAATATATTGAGACTCTGTGGTTTATATGGATATCACTGGAGAAATCAGTAGCCAAAGGCCTGCCAGGTCACAATCCCCAAAGATAAGAGTTACAATATAACGGGCTGAGCCCCAATTCAATGTGGATCTATTTCTTACCACCTCAACAATAAAAAATAAAAAGCTCTACACTGCACTGTACAGCTAATAGCTAGAGTGCCTATGTATAAGAATAATCCCCAGTAAATACAGCAAATACCTATTACAACCCTCCGCCTCACCAGTGTAAAGCTCGATGCTGTGCAGTTTCTTAGGGATGAAGAGAAGAGGCACTTACTTTAAACAAGCTCAGAACAGCTGCCACATTACCTGCACACATACACACCAGCACTAGCTTCACATTGCACCCGTCCTCAGATGCAGACCCAGACGCGCATTTCGTCAACGGCATGCTAACGTCATCAGGGGGCAGTGTTTCTATGAGGAAGCGTCCTGCTCCTTAAATAGTGCTGTGTTCTAAGCCCTATAAAGCGTTGTTATGGCAAAAAGCTTATTTACTGACTGAATGCATAAGTTGTGAACAACATATAAAATTACAATTAAACATTGCCAATAATAAGATAGGCATCATTATAAAAGCAATTCTCAACACTTATTCTCCTTAATGCTTTATAATGATAATATGCATAAATACTGCCAACATAACATCTAACACTTTTACAGCTATAGTAATAATATCTATTATATACTTATTAGATGTAATTCCAACCTTAGTTATTGGTTTTACCTGTATACCCATAAGATGACGTACTCCTCTGTGTTTAGAATCACCAAACTATCCCCCTTATCTGCTGGCTTAAATACAATTGAAGAACAATCTTTTAATTCCTTCAGTACTTTAAGTTGTAAATAAGTTAGATTGTTATGCGCCCCATAAGGGCTATTCGAATGCCTTTTTGCCAGGTCTGAGGTAACAAGATCTGCAAATATCGATATATTTGCATACCCTGTGATTTTACCTGATTCCACAAATTTGTCAAACAGGATCACAACGGGATAACAATCTAACTTATTTACAACGTAAATCACTGAAGGAATTAAAAGATTGTTCTTCAATTGTAATTAAGCCAGCAGATAAGGGGGGTAATTTGGTGATTCTAAACACATAGGAGTACGTCAGCATGGGTGAACCGAGACACCTGTTGCCCTCTGATCCAGCAATGCTGTTTAAAAACGAGCTTAAAAAGATATTGGAAGAAGTAAAGAATGATGGACTCATTACACAAGCACAATTGGATTATCTATTGCCATCCCAGCCTAAGAATTTCAACCTTTTATGCCCTCCCGAAGTGCACAAACAAAAGCGACCGATCCAAACCAATATCCTGACACAAAATATCAACCAGTATGTAGATAATTATCTACGTCCATTTGTTAGCGCGTTGCCATCTTATAAAAAAAGATACTCTTGATACACTGAAAAGATTGGATAGATTAACAGTATCAAGACATACTTGTATTGCTAGCATCGATGTGGACAGCTCATATAGCTGTATTCCGCACTAATTGGGGATACAGACAGTGGCCTACTTTCTTTCTTCATCAAGGCTGGATCAGAAACAAAGAAATCAATTTGTTCTGCAATGCTTAAGGTCCATCCTAAGGATTAACTACTTTGTATTTGATGGCAGGTTCTTCCACCAGTCTAGGGGAACAGCAATGGGCACGTCATGTGCGCCAAGTTACGCCAACTTATACCTGGGCTGGTGGGAGGACTCAAACGTTTTTGCTGAAACAATGGAGGAATTTACTAAGTTCCTTACATTTTAGATTTGATTTATGGGCAATATTTTGTTGCTGTGGGATGGGACTGTATCTGACTTTCACAATTTTGTGAAAAAGTTAAATGCCAACGATATAGGTTTGAAATTTACATAGGTTGTAATTGCTCAACTATTGTTGATTTCAAGAAAGAGGCTAAAGAACTGCAATATTGTTTCAAAATGAGGGGTTACCCTAATTGTTGTCTTAAAATGGCATATAAAAGGGCACTTGACTGCCAACGTAATCAATTGCTATATACACAGCAAAGGATGGACAAGACAAGCTCCATCAGGCCAATCTTTACATACTCAATCAATTGGGAGGAATTAGAGGAGGTCCTTAACAAATGTTGGCAAATTCTAATAATCAATAAGGACCTACATTTAGGCAATCACCGAGTTTAAAAGACATTTTGGTACATAGTCACTTTCAGAGAGCTGCTAAACCAACCAGTTAGCTGACAAAAGGTTGTTTTAAATGTGGACAATGTGCAGACTGCAAAATCATTACTCAGGCAAAAATTTTCAAGCATCATTTAAATGGAAGTGAATACATCATTAAGAGGTTTTTCAACTGCTCCACTGTAGGCCTTATATACATGATCCTCTGCTCATGTAAAAATATATGTGTGGGGAAGACCTGTCGACAATTCCAACATAGGATATGGGAGCATAGCGTTGAAAGTGAGTCAGACACCACCATTTCTAGACATATTAGAAATTGCCACAACAAAGATGTGACACATATGAAATTTTACACAATTGACTGTGTAACTGCCAATTTAAGAAAAGGGGACTTAGATAAAATCCTATGACAAAGGGAAGGTCAATAGATTTTTGAATTGAAGGCGCAATCGCCAGAAGGCTTAAATGAATAGTTTTTTTCTAAAGCCTTCTTATGATAAATTGTCAATTTAGGTATAGAATATAATGTTTATTTCTGGGTGCTTTAATGACCACTCGATACACTGGATTTTTTGATGACCACATTATCACTCTAAGCAAATTAACAGCCCTTCTACTCAATTATATCTCTCATTGCTCTATGGGTTGGATTAAAAGCTTAATACCATCTATTATGACACTCTGAGATGAATAGCTTATATTTTGACCCTTTTATGGTTCCCGAATAAGTATACGGGTGTATCTCATTAAAGGTATATGAAAGTAAGGTGGGTTATGAATGCATCCTGTAGAATGCATCATAACCCACTTAGCAAAATATGTTTGCATGAAAAAATGCAAACATTTTATGCTGATGAGATCACCCCCAGCAACTGAGATTTGCATACTGGATATCTCATTTTTAATGTAATATCCAATATGCAGCACATGCACATGCTGATTGGCTAAAGGAGAGGAAAGTGTCTGAAATCATGTAACTTTCCACAGTAGGGCAGACTACAGGTGCTAACTGAGCATGCCTGCACAATGCCCAGGCCAAAAAGAAACATTGTATATGTTATGCTAATTATCCCTGGCAATTTCAGGGGGTATCAACATTGAGAGACAATAGTTTGCAAAAGCAAGAAATTCAGAAAACTTCAGGCTAACGGTTTAACTGTTTACTTTGGATTTTTTCATGCAAACAATCTTTTTCAGACACTATAAATTCTCCTCTATCAGATCAGCTCACTTTCATATACCTTTACCTGTATTTATGCATATTATCATTATAAAACATTAGGGAGAATAAGTGTTGGTGAATTTAGCTTTACTAAGCATCTGACAATGCCATACTTATGATTCCAAGGATATGAGATGTCAGCTCTGTTTAGAACTAAGCACAACCTATTTATGCGATACCTAGATTAATTGCCTTTATAATGATGTTTATCTTACTATTGGCAATGATTAATTGTAATTTTATATGCTGTTCAATATAATTTACTTACTACTTTAGTCAGTAAATAAGCTTTCTGCCATGATAATGCTTTATGGGGCTTAGAACACAGCACTATTAAAGGAGCAGGACGCTTTCTCATAGAAACGCCACCCCCTTATGATGTCAGCATGCCGCTGACGAAACGCGCATCTGGGTCTGCGTCAGAGGATGGGTACAATATGAAGCTAGCGCTGGTGTGTATATGTGCAGGTAGTGTGGCAGCTGTTTTGAGCTTGTTTAAGGTAAGTGCCTCTTCACTTCATCACTAACGAACTGTGCAGCATCGAGCTTCACACTGGTGAGGCAGAGGGTTGTAATAGGTATTTGCTGTATTTTTGGGGGATTATTCTTAAACATAGGCATTGGCTATACAGTGCAGTGCTGAACTTTTTATTTTTTATTGTTGAGGCCTTAAGAGATAGATCTGCAGTGAATTGGTGCTCAGTCCATTATACTGTAACTCTTATCTTTGGGGATCTATGAGAGCATTAGTCTCATCTATATATTAGGGTGCTGTATTTAATTGGGACTAATCCCTATATATCGTCACTTTAGATATTGTTACTCTATGGGAGCCCTAATTTTATTGAGGGTGTCTTTGCATATTTTGCTGTATTTAGCTCTATCCTGCTAGTCTGTGCAGCAATGAGGGGTGCCTAAAGTATTAGCCTTATTGTCATACTGGCTGGTCCCCTATATTAGTTACTTAGCCAAGTACTCTTATTAACTGTTCAGTGTGTAACTGCACTCTGGCAGGGTTTATGGGTGTAAAGTTTTAGAGTGGCCAGTCAGAATCCATACCTAAACCCAATATGGATGCTGTTGCATGAGCAGCTCATGCACAATAACTTGCCAGTGTTCCAGTAATAAAGCAGTTTTTTGAGGAAGAGTGGGCTAGCATTCCACTACATTTATGTGAAAGAGATTATAGGCTGGGTGCATGCATTAAATAAGTAAAAAAGGAAATGATTGCTAGAGCTCTCTGGCTGCCTTGCATATTCCCCAACGGTCTATAAGATGTGTATCAAATTGTTCTACCTTAGATTTCCCCAGCTCAAATTTGCTGTCTGGATCTTTTAGCACTCCCTCTGATTTTAGAAGTAAATCAGATCCCTTTAATCAGGTTGTGTACTCAAAGTGATCTACTGTTACCAATCTAGTGGCTGTGGCCTCCATTCCCTTGCTCCATTAGCAGAGCAAAGTACACTTGTCTACTCACCACTGATCAATCACTTCCCACACCTACATCTAACCACCAAGAAATACCATCTGTCCTTGTTTTTGTGGGTGGTATACACCAAAAGTTGGTAAGTACAAACATTCCTTGTCCTCATTATTGGTTGGATCTGGCCCTGTATGTCTGTAACTCAGCATTTCTTACATAAAGGTGATACATTATCTTTGAGTTCTGTCATCTTCAGGTTGCTATGCACAAATCTTAACAAGTATAATGTATGTTCCCTGTTGTTAGGTAGCTGCCATTTGGGTAACTTGAATGGGAGAGGGGCTACCCAATAGTTTAACTCGTCTTTATGGATAAGCTGCAGGAAATTGTCAATCCTCACAAGACAGAGCAGTTCTGTTGTTGTGCTTCAAAAATTCCCTGTACTTGAGAATAAAATGTTCTGCTTTGTGGATGGTACAGTGTTTGTCCAGATTTTCGTGGCCTTTGCTCCCTGTGTGAATGTCTGGGGGTGTGGAGTGCAAGTCCATTTTGTGGACAGACAAATGTGAACATGCAGAACTGTATCTTTGTGAAGTTTCCTCTTTCAGTGGATGAAAGGATCACAAAATACTTGTGCATACTTATTTGCATTCTTAATAAACAGCATAACAAATGACTCGCTACCAACAACTGCCAATCTCTTTTGTAAAATCTTGAATAACTCTGCCTCAACATTTCTTGGACAGTGTTCAAGTGATTCATAGCATCTGCCTCTGTAAGCAGATCACATTGGTCATGAAACCCTTTTGGGTTCTTTAGTGTACTGTCAGGAAAGTTCTCCAACCGGTTCAAACTGGCTAATTCCATTTTTGCTGGAGCCCCAGACAATGCATCCAACCTTCCCACACAACTTTCAGACCCTTAACTTGGTTATCTGCATTTACAGCTCTTATCCTCCCTACAGATTCTGTGGATTTAGCACCCAGTGTAACTTCAAGCAAGACAAGCTCTTTGCTTGACGTGATAGCCAAATGTGTCACAATATCCTTGAATTCTGTTTGTTGATCATAAACCTGTCTGACTCTGTGGCATCCACTGTTAAAGTGTGGTAGGTTGCACCAATTACTGGGATGATTGCCATGGAAGTTGAACTTGTGGTGATGCATGTGATGCATTGGACTCGGGAACAGCTGCAGCCTACAGCCTTATGTCCTTTGGGAAATATTGGTGGGGTTGCAGAGGGTGGTACTATTGTGAATACCATGCTGTGGAGGCTGGTGTTCTAGAGAATTCTAGAGAATATAGTGCTGGAGCTGTGACTATGACTATGACTGGCTTTGAGCACACTACAGTTGGTTGAGCATAAACTTGCAACTGGTTGAAGTTTGGGAACTGTGTAGTTGTTGGCTCTCCCATAGATTGAGTCTTTAATTTAATTTAGGTACAATTGCCTCAAGTAGGCCTGCATAGTACAAGAGTGGAGAAGGGTCAGCATGATTAGCGCCTGCTTTTGCACATACAAAATTAGGCTTTTTTCTGACCTTACAACTTGACATATCTGGTCATCCTCATGTTCTTGCTGTAGAAATTCTTTAATGACTTTGCGTCAGGCTTCTGATATTTTAACAAATTCTTTTCTTTGTACGAATTTCATTTTATCTTTAGTTCTTCTGCCTGGAGAGCAGACTGAGCCGCTTTTATTGCTTGGTCACCATCAGCTTTCTCTTCCACTAATTTGAGGGCGGCTTCCCTTTTACTCTGAGCAAGCAGCGTCTTTGCTTCTTTTGCATCAACTATTGCCTTCTCTGCTGCACTTGCAGGAGCTTGGAGAGGTGTGCGGCATTGCTGTTATGTTATGTTGTGGCCTTTTTTTCACTCACAGCATCCATCTGGTGCTGTTCTGTACATAAAACATTCACCTATAGTGTAGCAATCGTTGTACATCAGCCTGTACTTGACATGTTTCTCTCTACTGTTATCAGTTCTCTGTCGCCAGGCCTGGATTCCCCATAAGGCAATTGAGAAAAATAACTAGGGGCACTATGCACACTGGGGCACCTACCTGAGAAGTCATTTGCTAACCTGCCACTGTTTGAGCTTTTTTACCAGATTTTGCAGTAGGAGAGGGAGAAGGAGACATTGAGGTTCTATGTGTGATCGCTGTCGTGTCTATACTTACATAAAAGATTAGGCAGTTCTATCAGTGTAATCCTGAGAGTGCATGTGCATGCTGATGATAGAAATCCACATAAGCATCTGGGGTCCTAGTGAAGATACTTAACTGTGCTTAATATATGTTTGTAAATTCAAATCAAGTTAATAAAGAACAATTCAAAATTAAAAAAGACAATAAAAAAACTAAATTACAAATACCAAAGTCAAAGAAATGTTGATTTCTAATACCTGTGTATTATATATTTATTATTATTATTGTTTATTTGTAAAGTGACAACATATTCCGTAACACTATACATGCATTGTGATTAAAGCAAAACAATGTTAATACATTACACAAAAAGCAGGGCCCTGTCTTTGAACTTAAAATCTAGTGTCCATAGTGCTTTCCCCAAAGCAAATTGCAAGACTGAAAGCTATCTGTCTATATTTGTTGTGCATAGATTATTAGGAACAGTTTACAATAAACAAAAATTAATACTTTTTATTACTACAGTTTTCCTCTCAAGCATAGCATCTTTGTTTCACCTACCTGTGAGTGGGTACACCTACAGGATGCATGTCTAGCTCGATATGGAATAAGAAAAAGTCTGAGCGTCCTCAAAAGGAGGTGTGGCTAAGAACACATGTATTCAGTGGCCCCATGATACATGGCATAGCCAATGAGATAGCTGCAAGGAGGTTTTATCTTCAGTGCGTATGTGTGGTCAGCAGGATTAATAACATGGCAGAGTGAGGCAAATTATATCATAATCCTTAATTTTCCAAGCTCATGATGGTCCAGCCCATATGGTCTGACCACTAAGGCACAGTAAGGTGGAGAAAAGCAGTTCTGCTTAGCCCCCCTTCTGCTTAGTCCCCCTTTGATATAATATAAAAGACAATTTAAAAAGTAAGAAACAATATTAACTTTTATTTATTTTAAATGTCATTCTGTTTTAGTCTGCAAAACAATCATATGACCTTTACTTTTAAATGTACAAAGTGGTTCTTTGAATTTGAAGCTTGTTATGCTGTCAGGAATTCACCCAGGGGCATAGGAACTGGGGTAGATGTTGGGAATCATTCCCCAGATTGCAGATTGTATATTTATATAAATAATTTGATATTTAAAACCTACCTATTTTGGGTAAGTTGGTAACTTATCCCTGATTTCTAGTAGGAGAATAGAGATCAAAACATGCCTGATGGTTAATATTAGGTGTCATGGGGATCATAGGGACCCTCATGGTAATGAGTTAATTATAGGTACCATGTGGGTCCATTAGGACCTGCATGGTTATAGTTAGATTGCTCATAGGGTCCAAAGCATAACAGTTGTTAAAGGAGATACCTAAGCTCATGAGGCAATCAAGCCTCCAATCCGACACAATTAATGCATTACCTCTTTCATAGTGTTGCATTAATGCAAACCAAAGTTTATCCAAGAAATGTTCTGCTTTTACAGTGCTGTTGAAGGTACCTGGAGGCTTTTTAAAAATGTCTAGCACTTGGAGAGACGTGTGGATAAACTTCAGAGATTTTGGATATCATTATTGGAGCAACAGGAAGTATTGTAGAGGGAGAGAGTTTGCAGAGCGCTCATGCGCTTCCTACTTCCGACACCAGAGATAAGTCACTTATCTCCTCAAAGTATATATATATATATATATACATATGTGTATATATATATATATATATATATATATTTATATATATATACAGTAAATAAATAGTACATTTGTGTTCACATTTAAATCTCTAAAATAAGAACAATGCACTATGGGAACCTGGGCCGAGACATGCAAATGTGCCCACAAAGGCTTTGCTCTTGTTATCCAATACCATTTCAAACATGACTTCCTTTAAGCATATGCCTGCTTCTTTTAAGCAAAGCTTAGGATGGATTATACACAAGCCAGGAAACCTACCCACGTACAGCTGTTTCATAGTTACTGCCTCTTATCAGCGTGGGGCCGGTTCGTAGCTTGTGTACTAGATTTCTGAAAGAGGTAGTTTACCACAACAATCATTTAATTTATGGTGCTCAGAAAGAGCGATAGAAGCTTTCCACCATACAGTAGTACAGTGAATAAATAGTACATTTGTGTTCTAAAATAAGTTTAAAAAACGTAGTTCCTGCTCCGAATTCCAAGAAATACAGTTATTAGACTGAACTCTGGCAATCAGGTCAAGAGACATGCAAAAGTACGCACATAGATATATATACATAGATAATCTAATAAAGTACTATACCACTCCTTTCCTGCCTTTACACTTTACTTCAGAACAGACACACTCGTACCCTTTTTCTGTTTGCACGTTTACTGTAGAACAGTAGTTTTGTTGCTCCTCATGTAGTGTTATCCCTCCCAGATTTTTTTCAGTTCCCACACTCTTGACTCCACCACTATATAAACTTAAATTAACAGCTTTCACAGTTAAGTAGTTGATCTACTTTTTAATATTTAAATCAGTCATGTACACCAATACAGCATGGAGCCTAACCTCCACAGTATTCAAGTGAATTAAGTTGCCATTTTATTATAATAATTTCACGAACTCCACATGTATTGATATTTCAAATAGTTTTAACTCTTTAAGCTACACTAATACTTTTATCAAATAACTACATCTCCCAGTATGTCCCATTGGTTGTTAAAAGTTGGGTGTTACCACTGCAAGGCCAGTTCTTGTATGCAGATTTTTATCAACTTCTTTTTTTCACCATCTGTTCACACAATTAACCATGATACTCTGAAGATACAAATGAATCACCAAAGTAAAAAACTTTTAATCCGTCAATAATAAATGAATACAGTTTCTTACCCTCAAATTGATCATATTCTTCCCTTCCATTAATTATGCAAAGTATGTTTCAAGCCATTGAGGTGTTATATTTTGGGCTCCTCCATAGTAATACAACTTATCTCCCTCGCGAAGAGAATTTGCGGATGTGGAGGCTCCAATGTCAGCTGGCTCATTGCACGCTGCAAATGCAAACCCTGGTGAAGCGAGGGGACGCATTTGCGGAGGTGGAGGCACTACGGTTACAAACAGCCACAGAAGCAGGACTTTGAAAAAAAAACTATAACACGCAATGACTAAATATGGCAAAAATATGAAATTAACGGACGTAACACGGACATCCACAAACAAGAAAAAAATAAAAAAATAAACACACACTCAGCATGGGGGGACAGCCACGACATCTGCCAGTGAGGTTGCCCCCCCAATTAAAGTCTAATTTAAGGAGTTTTGGAACTTGAAAATCGGCTAAGCGAGAAAAAAAATGGCGGCTGAAAAAAATTAAAACAAGGCTACACTACCCAAAAGCCCGCAAATAACAGCCCGGCACGTCCGACTTTTGCTAAGAACGTACGAGGTACAAAAATGCAAAATTACGAGGTCGTAAAAATACGAACTTAACGGCCGACCCGTGCACAGCAAAAAGCATTAAAAACACACAAAATACAAACACAAATACAAAAAAATCATTACACACAGCAAGGGGGGACAGCCAGGATGTCTGGGAGTCAGGTTGTACGTAAACTTAAGTCCAATTTACAGAGTTTAGACATTCGAAAATCCCCTAAGTGACAGAAAAAATGTGAGCCGAGACAAACAAAAACAAGGCTACACAACCCTAAACTTGCTAAAATACACTATTAGCAAGGACGCAAAGGAATGCAGAACTACACAGCTACACAAACGGTTTCCCCTCGCCCACGCAGCCTGTTTACACTACACACTGCACACATTGCTAACACCTACACCGAGCAAGTAGTTTTTGGAAGATTCAGTTTGTACTGATGCCCTACTTCAGCCGCATATTTGAGCACATATACACATTATGTATAATGCCATCACATCTCATTCTGATAGCTTAGTCTATACAGTTATTATAATATTCTGTCTAATGGCAAAATGGTCAAATCAAGCAATGCCTTTCACAAATGATAGATAAACACTACCAAAATTTGCCACCCACCAGTTTTTCACCAACTGTCCTTATACTGTCAGGCGGCCTGGATCAAGTCTTGAAGTAGGATCAACTCTAGTGCAGAGGCTCTCACGTTTTTAATCTGGGGACAGGTTCTTACATTGCAATCATCATGGGAACCTACTTTGAGATACAGAGTATTTTTAACATGTTTGATAATACATAGTTGCATAGTAATTAAGGTTGAAAAAAGACTTTCAGTCCATCAAGTTCAACCTTTTAAGATCTCTATAAGATTAATACATTAGTTTTTATTTAATTATTAATCAATTATTAATTGTTTTTATTTTTGTATTCATTAATCAAGAGGAACGCAAACAGAAAAAAAAAAAAAAAGTGAGACTTAGCCTATTGTTTCAAAGAGGAAACATTTTTTAATTCCTTCCTGACCCCAACTACTGGCGATCCGATTTCTCCCTGGATCAATACTGTCTCTCTAATTATCCATGATAACCCCGAATTCCCTTTTTAATTAGAAATAAATCCAGTCCCCTTTTAAAGTTTTCTATCGGATCCGCTGTCGCCACCTTCTCTGGTAGAGAAGTAAACAGTTTAACCACCCTTTTCTTTCTTTAAGGTGGAATCTTTTTACTTCTAACCTCAAGGGATGTCCTCTTGTCAGTTGAAAACCTCTTGGCACAAAAATCTCCCTTGACAAATCTTTATACTGACCCTGGATGTATTTATATAAGGTAATCATATCTCCTCTTAGACGCCTTTATCTAGAGAAAATAATTTTAATTTGGTTAGTCTTTCTTCATAACTTAGCCCCTCCATTTCCTTTATTAGTTTTGTTGCCCTCCTCTGTACCTTTTCCAGCTCTAAAATGTCCTTTTTATAAAGTGGTGCCCAAAATTGTACTCCATATTCCAAATGAGGGCGTACTAGAGATTTGTATAGTGGCAGAATTATATTTGCTTCTATACCCTTCTTAATACATGCTAATATTTTATTTGCCTTTGCAGCTGCTGCTTGGCTTTGAGCACTGTTACCTAGGTGGTTGTCCACAAGCACTCCCAAATCCCTTTCAATATCTGATACACCTAGATTTGCTCCATTAAGATTATAAATTGCATGGCTATTTTTCCTTCCCAGATGCATAACTTTACATTTATTCATATTAAATATCATCTGCCATTTAGATGCCCATTCAATTTTATGTAAATCCCTTTTGAGGGAAAGCACATCATTATCTGATTTAATTACCTTGCACAACTTCGTGTCATCAGCGAAAATGGAGACACCACACTCCAATCCTACCTCTAAGTCATTAATAAATATGTTAAAAAGGAGAGGACCTAATACTGAACCCTGAGGGACCCCACTTACCACATTAGTCCAATTGGAGTATGTTTCATTTAAAACAACCCTTTGCTTCCTGTCTTTTAGCAAGCTCTCAATCCATGAGCAGATATTTACTGCAATTCCTGTATCTCTTAGTTTGCACGATAGTCTCCCATGTGGCACTGTATCAAAAGCCTTTGCAAAATCCAAAAAGACTACATCCACTGAGTTGCCCCATCTAAAAGCTTCCCCACTACAGAAGTGAGCCTCACTTGTCTTTAATTCCATGGATTTGCTCTTTCTCCCTTTTTAGAAAAGATATCACATCTGCTTTTCTCCAGTCATCTGGTAGAGACCCTGTGTTGAGTGAATCTTGAAAAAATAAATATAATGGTTTGGCTATTACAGAACCCAGTTCCCTCAGTACCAGTGGATGTATTCCATCAGGACCCGGGGCTTTATTAACATTTATTCTTTCCAACCTCTTTTGGATTACTTCCTGTGTTAACCAATTATTTGGCAAAGGTAGCGTAGCCCCATTATGTTGCAGTGTCCCAACCAGTAGTACCTCCCGTGTGTATACCGAAGAAAAGAATCTATTTATCTGCCTTTTCCTGGTCACTAGTTTTCAGATGGCCTTTGTCACATTGTAATGATCCTATAGCTTCTTTCCTCGCCTTCTTCCCATTAATATACTTAAAAAATATTTTAGGGTTAGTCTTACTCTCTTTTGCAATTCATTTTTCATTTTCTATTTTAGCCAGTCTAATAGCCCTTTTGCAAGCCTTGTTGATTTCCTTGTACTCCCGTAAAGCAGTCTCTGTCCCCTCTTGTTTGTATAATTTAAATGGCTGTTTTCTACTCCGTATCTTGATCTTTAAATCATTGTTAAGCCACATTGGAGGGGATTTACTCATTTTACTTTTATTCCCACATGGTATATGCCAATGTGTATGTATATTTAGTAAGGATTTACATGTTGTCCATTTATGTTCAGTGTTTTTACCTATCAGTTCTTTGTCCCAGTCTTTACTTTGTATTGCTGCCCCTAGACCGTTGAAATCTGCCCTTTCAAAAGTTTTTGTTGGCCCCTTAAAAAAAAATGTTTTTACTTCAATCTCAAATGAGATTGTGTTGTGATCACTGTTTCCCAAAGGTTGCCCTATTCCAACATTAGATACTATATCAATATTATTTGTGATGAGTAAATCTAAGATAGCTTCATTGCTAGTAGGCTCTTGTACAACCTGGGCCAGATAATCATCCCTGAGTGTACTCAAGAACCTGCTCCCCTTAGCTGAACTGCTGGTCTCATTTATCCAGTTTATTTCAGGGTAATTAGCCCATTATTATAACTTGTCCATGCTTAGCTGCATTTCCAATCTGTAACAATAGTTACATAGTAATTAAGGTTGAAAAAAGACTTTCAGTCCATCAAGTTCAAACTTTTAAGATCTCCTAATTAATTATTAATAGAATAGTATTTGAGGTTGAATAAAGATGGTCTACAAAACTAATAAGGGGAATGGAGGGGCTAAGTTAGGAAGAAAGACTAACCAAATTAAACATATTGTTAAGGTACAAAGACCTATATGTCCCAGCATTTGGGTAGTGTGCGCTGGGCAGCCTGGATAGTAAGTCTGACGATCTTTACTACCAGCATGTGTCCTTTGGTAAATAATACATCTTTACTCAAGTTGTGATGAAAATTAAGAACACTTTATTGAATCGGTTCAGCTTATTTAAAATCTTGCCCAACACATTATAGGGAGTGGCTACCTTTAGCCATCCCCCCATCCCCCTCTGGGCCAATGGAGTAACTCTTAGAATCAGCTAATTACCTCTGTCTAATCAGACGGGGCTAATCCGTGGGAACTTTTAGTCTCCTCCCCCAGGGCCGCCTTTAGGGGCGTCAACCTAATTTATTCTTGCACAGGTAGGGGGAGGGAGAACATGTCTCTCTGTCTCTCTCTGCCCCTGATTCTGGGGCAGAGAAACCCTGTAGACAGGCCATATAGTTGGTGCCTATATGTCTGACCTACTGCTGTGCATGTTAGATAACCTTTGCCCTCCAACCATCTGGCACCAGTGACTCTATCACCTGATTCTCATTAACAGGAGTATAAACATCATGCATGGTGGGACATTGTATGGGATATATCCATGTCTAGGGGTACATACACGTTTAATACTTTATCTATACAGATGGATCTGTCACACATATTTTCTCTAGAAAAAAGGCGTCTACAAGGGGATATGATTACCTTATATAAATACATCCAGGGTCAATATAAGGCATTGTCAAGTTAACTTTTGGAAGCAAGAGATTTTCAACTGACAAGAGGACAAGATAACTTCAAAAAGGGGTTAGATATATTTTTGAATAAAGAAGGTTATACTCGATAACTAGCGAAGGAATATTGATCCAGGGAGAAATGTAATCACCAGTTTCTTGGGTCAGGAAGGACTTTTGCTTTTTTTTTCTCCTTATGAGACAATTGGCAAAGTTTCAATGTTTTTTTTTTCTGTTTTGCCTTCCTCTGGATCAATAAACAATTAATAGCAAATAGTCCACATATTAAAAAGATCAAGATAGATCTAAAAAGGTTGAACTTGATGGACTAACAGTCTTTATTCAACCTCAAATACTATACTATTCTATTAATAATTCTAACTCTCCCATTTTTCCTGGCAAGCTTCTGGCATTAGCAAGCATACACCTTATGTTATGAGTCTGTAGTTCTGAAGTGCCTGCCACTGTACTTGAGTTACTTAGTACTACCTCCCTATTGACTATACTACCCATCCCCCCATCTCCTCCCCTATGAGGTGTTAGTTCATCCCTTATACCCTCTACAATTTTTACCCCATTACTTATATCTAGTCCCTCCCCCCCAACTACTAGTTTAAAAACTCCTCCAGCCTTTCTACCATCCTATCCCCTAGCACAAAAGCTCCCTCATCATTAAGGTGCAATCCATCCCTGCTGTAGAGATTGTACCGAAGTGAGAAGTCAGCCCAGTGCTCTAAAAACCCAAAACCTCCTTAGTGTTTCATTGACCTGAATAGTGTATGTACCTTTTTATTGCAGATAAGTTAATCAATAATCTATTTATAACTGTGACTAATGGTAGTGGTGTGTTTGTAATGGTCGACTCTCCTCATGTGCCTTTGTTTCTGTGGACTTACAGGTAAGGTCTCAGGAGAACCTTCAAAAATACCCTTTTCTTATTTTCCATTGAAGCAAGCAGTTCTTTTTACAAATATTTAGAGGGTTGCTATCTTTTAACCTTGGGAAATAAATACTTATTCTTGTCAGGGCCCAACAGAATCCCACTCTATTTAGAAAAATTAAC
This sequence comes from Discoglossus pictus, assembly GCA_027410445.1. Taxonomy (NCBI): domain Eukaryota; kingdom Metazoa; phylum Chordata; class Amphibia; order Anura; family Alytidae; genus Discoglossus; species Discoglossus pictus. Next base: position 153,769,238 of record CM050166.1, on the reverse strand, counting down.
ATAGGGGCAAAAATACTCAAAAAAATAACAAAAAACAACACAATATCCATTGCATGGTAAAGGGTGCTATGTTGTGTATTAACTTTTTATTAGATGCAGAATTATTAGCTGTACAAAAATGTAGTATGAAAAATAACGTTAAGAAAAAATGCAATACAAACTATTGGGAAAATGATAGAAAAAACTCTTAATAGGACCAGAGCTAGATAAAGACAGTTAATTATTTCCACTGATATTTATTACCTCAAAGTGTCTAAATAAAATGCAGCTTTTAAACTATTATCTGTGCACACCTAATGATTTTAACTGGTTCATTTTCCACTGTATTGATAACCTATCAAGAAAAGCATACATAACCACACTTTGAAAAAAATAAAAAGTAATGCAGACATATTTTATTTTTGAATTCCCCATGTAATGCTGTTATAAATTTGGCAATGTTCATTTGTTTAAATCATTCCTGAGACTTTAATTGTAGTACTGTTTTTAAGACAAGCCTGCAACCTTGTTTTTAGTTATTTTAAAAACATGTAATTTCATATACACCAAGGTTAGAAAGATTTCAAACTCAAGGTTAGAAAGATTGTATGTAAAAGGCATTTATTCACATCCAACTTAATAAGTCTGTGGCTAATGCTTATATATAAAATGTTATTATTTTTACTATAAACACAGACTAAAAGATTACAAGAAGATCTTTTAATATGAATGTCTACTGCATTCATAATGTTCTAGAAATTGCTGAAAATTGATATTTACTTTTATGTAGTCTCTGCAGCATTCCCTAAGAGAAAATCTATATAAATTTATAATGTTTTTTTTTCTTTATTTGTTTCTGATAGATAGAAACTGTTTTTCTACTGCATTGGACTTTGACCAGCTATATTAAAAGACTCAATAATCTGTCTTAGCTCAGGGTTAAGTGATGGAATTCATTTAAATGCCCCAGAAGTAATCATCCACAAAGAGTACATTATTTCTCTTTTATGAATTTTCAAACCTAATACTGATGGGTGGAATGCAATTAAACCTAATCAATATGTAATTTAGGTGGGCTGACATGTTTTCAAATCCTTAGAATATAGATTCTTTCAATATTGTACGAGCTTAGTGGAATGCTCAGTGCAACTGTTTCATTTTGTACAGTGAACTATTCATTTAATCAGGAGTTAACAAAATTGTATATTAATTAAGATACAAATTACGGATGTAAAAAACAGGTCATTTGAAGCATAAGAGTTTATTTATTTGTTCATATTCTATGATTATTACAATAATTATGCCTTAAGTAATTAATCAAAATATTAAACATGCTAGTTTGCATTAAAATAATAATACATCTCTATAAAAATGGCACTAGGTGACAATACATGTCAGGGAACAGTTTCATTAAATAAAGTGCCCAAGGATTAGGTTTGTTAATGGCTGCAAGATGAGGTTGTCAAGAAATTTTCATAGATATAAATTATCTTATGATTGTATAAGCTGATATACACCAAGATCCACTACGCTTTACAAGAGTTGTAAAGTACTGAACAAAGGAATGTGATGGCTATTTTCTTTGGGCACAGTTATTCTTCTTTTTATTATTATATTTTATTTTGAGAGCACAGCACATTGCATAGTGCTAGGGTATAATAAACAATTAATATTTTAATAGACATTATACAGCAGATAAGACAAGACAAAGAAACATTTAAAATAACTAAGCACCAGATATCTAGCTCACAGGCAGCTTGATTTCAAGAGTGTGACAGCAAGTGAAAAGCAATATCTCCAGTGAAACAGTCAACTTTTTTTATAATGCTGAGAATGTATTAAACAATGTTGATACATCCCAAAATATTGTAATTTATACAAGATCCAAATCCCCTCTTAAATAAAAATAAACCTTTAATTCATAATAACTATACAAACATGTGTTGTACCCTTGTTTTCAGTGTTCATACTTTCAACATGTAGGTAGGACTCACTATGTAATATCTACTTTGTGGAAGGCAAATTAACCATTAAATAAATAGATGTGTGAGTTGACAAACACTATTGGATGACAATACGTGACAAGGAACTGTTTTATTAAATAAAATTCCTACAGAATTGGGTTTGAAATGGCTGCAGAATGGTGTCAATGTATTAATAAGCCATATACATTTTCCCATGAATTTGCAAGCTGATATACTACTTGATCCCTGAATATTCACAGAAGCCATGACATGCTGCACACAGGAATAGAATGGCTATTTTTTGGGACAGTTATTATTATCATTATGTTTTATTTTTAGAGTGCCAGCCGATTCTGTAGCGTTAGGGTACAAAAACCAAACATTATTTAATGGACATTTAGAAGGCAAATGAGACAAGAGAGCACATTTGTGCATACACATTGTGAGGTATGGAAACTGTCAGGAAAAAATGGTACAGCAGAGAAAGAAAAGCATTGTGCAATGCACCCAGCGCTTGGTGTCAAGGTTAGGAGACACTGAAGAAATCATTATAGTGATACAACTTAAACCATGAGAGGCTGTGTCACCGAGTCCTAGTGAGTGGAACCTATGCAGAAGGAGTGATGGTCAACTGTGCTAAAACCAGTAGTGGGATCAAGAAATAATTATAAAGAGAAGGGCCCCCTGGAGTTAGCAGTCAATATGCAAGCAGTTTCAGTTGCTTTTTGAGGGAGAAAACCAGATTATAGTAATTCAAGTAATCAAATGTTGTTAACAAGTTAGTAAGGCACGTATTTTATTTTTTAAGTGGTTGGCAAGGTCTGGTAAGTTGGGGATCGGAGGGGATGCTGAGGGGATGAAGAGAGGAATTTAGAATTAGATGTCATGATAAAAAGTATGTTTCCTCAACATATTAAGGGCTGAGGTGAAAGAGCACAGCATGAATTTATGATGAAAGAAGTGCAATGGAATATAGTACTTTCTCCAGACACACTCTGCATCGCAGGAGCATCGCTGTATTACGTGAAGCACTTTAAAGCCCCTAGTTTCACAATTGTAACCTAAGGACATGCTCACACGGGGAGGGCTGCACACTACCAGGATAATGTTTTTAGAAAGCACTGTGGCAATGAGTCAAACAAGATGGTAATATCTAGGCTAGACTCTTCCACAGAATGTCTTATACTGAATTTAAGGGAAATGTGTTGCATATTATGTATGATTTGAGGGAGGGATCTGTACTGGACGTACTGCATAATTGATAATCATGAGGATAAAAGATTTGCTGAAAATGCTAGACATGTAAAGTATTTGTAAAAAAATATTTTTCCCTTATATCAAGCATAAGACCAGATTATGTAAGGATTACATTTATATAACTTTTATCACTGCCTTAGTTCACATTATAATTAGTAATTCTGTCTCAAAACATCTTGCTTTTAACAATAAAGAATAATAAAACAGTACAGAATAAAATACTTGCTAGAAGTGTTTTTGTGTAAACAATAACCTTTTATATTGCATGAATGTTGTGGTTCAGGACCCCATATGATATGCAAGATTAATTTGGTTTTATTTTTCATATTTCATTGTAACACTGAGTTAGTGATGTGTGAAAGCAGCCATTACTTTTTATTAAGGTTAAACATGTCATGCTAGATTTTATATCATAGCAAAGCCTTCTACTTGTTTTTACAGACACTTAAAAATAACAAACTTCTAATGAGAGGCCACAATTCATCAAGACCTTGCTTCATTCTTCATTAAATGACAGAAAATTGCTCATTGCTGAGTTTGTCAATGCTGCTTTCCCAGAAGCCAATTTGTTGCATGTGTTTCACAGAATATTGCAGGAATTTGCAGATTTTGAATGACAAATTCCTTTAGGTTATTGGACAGGAAGATATTTTTTAACCACCAAAGCCTTAAGTTGCTTTTTGAAGTTAAAAGTTTTATGAACAGTTTTAAATGCTTTAACTGCATTTGTGACTTCTATACAAATCTTACCTGCAAGTCACAAGAGCTGAAAAATGTATGCTTTCACAGTTGCCCTTTTAGTTTTCATTAACTTTATTGAATCTTTTCTTAATTCCTTCGTTAAAGGGCTGCTTATAGGACTATTGTAGGGCATTTACAACTAAAGTTCATATGTTAATTTATTTAACATACAGCCTCATTCAATTCGGGCTACGTTTTAAAACGTAGCCCATAGGGAAAAATGTAGGGCTGAAGGCTATTTAAATTAGCCTCGTAAACCTCTACGTTGCCGACTTGTGTGTTAGAACGCAGGCTGGCCGAAAAATGCCTATGTTCTGTGGAACGTGGAACATTGCAGCAAGCAACCCTTTGATCTGTCAAGCCCGTACCATCACCATTCCCATTTTGCTATTAAATTGCTAAGAAGTCCCCCGCAAGCTAGCCCGTAACACGCATGGAGCTCAAAGCCCAAGGAGTGCCGGGGAGGACTTGCAATGGTTTTATAAGCCCTTACGTTAGCTGCGTGAGCAGCAGAAGAGACCCTCACCTGCAAACCTCCATCCAGCCCCTAAAGCTCCCCCTGCTCCCTAGACTAATCCCCATGCTGCAGGGGTTGTTGACCCCATCAGGCTCCCAATATTATCCCTTGCTGCGGGGGTCCCGATCAGGACCCCAGCGGCAGTTAAAGTCTTAACCCCTGCCGCAGGCTTACTTTAAGTACTCCTGCGGCACCTAAAAAAAAACCTTTAAGCTGGGGGTCCCCATCAGGACCCCCGCAGTGTCCCCATATTAACCCTTGCTGCTGGGATCCCAATGGAGACCCCCATGGTAATTAAAAATTCTAATTTGCCTCCTTGCAGGTCCTGAAAGAACCGTAAAGGTCCTTAAAGGATCCGTGTTAACTAAAAATTTAACCCCTGCCACGTTGGGGTACTTACTATAAGTACCCCCCCGGCATCCAAAATTAACACTATCACTCATGGGGGTCTATCTAGACCCTCATGAGCCTCTAATTAAACCTATCAGTCCCATAAGGGTCTATACAGATCATTATGGGTAAAAACTTAACCCTCCCAATTAACACTAAAAGTACCATGAGGGTCCTCCAGGACCCTCATGACACAAAGTCTAAACACTACACTATTAACACTTTCCTACTCTATCCAATTCTATTAACCCCCCTCTACCCTATTAACCCCCCTCTTCATTGTTACCCTTGCTCTACCTATTAACCACCCTTTACACTATTAACCTCCTCTACGCTGTTAAACCCCCTCAACCCTATTAATCCCCATCTACCCTATTAAGCCCCCCTCTACCCTTTTAACCCCCCTACCCTATAAAACCCCCTCTACACTATTAACCCTCCTCTACCCTATTAACACCTACACTACCTACCTAACACCCTAATAAAATCTGTATAAAAAACATAACTTAAATAAAATAAAAAAACTAGTATTACATGGGAAAAAAAACATAACCTACTTAAAATAAAAAAATGACTTTACAGAAAATAAACAACATAACTTACAGAAAATAAAAAAATATATAATTACATATTCTAAAAAAAACTATAATAACTCCTTATACAACCCCCTCACTAAAACTAGAATAGGGTAAATTAGACCACTTACCTTGCCCAAAGGCCCCTCCAGCGATGATGGTCTTCTGTGCTTTATCCCAGACAAGAGCCCTCCATTAATGTCCCCAGGTCCGGCACACTTACAAAAAAAGAAACATTACAATAAATACATAAATAAATACAACATGTAATATAATACATTCTAAATAGTACACTAACCTGTTCAAAATAGCCATTCAGCGATGCTCCCGTCCTCCTCAAAATCGTTGCAGGCAGGACCCCTCAAAAAAAACCTGCCAGTCGGAAAAAAAATGTAAAAAATCCTTTGAGGAGCTCCCCGCCGCAAATGAGGGTTCTCGCGCATGCTCTGCTAAAATGTAGAAATTGCGCCTTCTGATTGGCTAAACGCTCTTTAAATCACATTTCAGCCAATCAGAAGGCGCAAAGGTGTGAGCCAATCCAAATGGGATACACCCCTGTAACCAATTTTGTTTGGCTGATGTAACTGTCAATTAATTCGAATCCAATCAGAATGTGCTATTGCCTTCAGCCAATCAGAATGGGATACACCCCAAGGGATTATCCCATTCTAAATGGCTCCAAGCATTTGCATCTTCTGATTGGCTGCACTCTGCTTGACAGTAACAAAAGCCAATCAGAAGATGCAGATGCTTGGAGCCAATCAGAATGGGATAAACCCTGTGGGTGTTTCTCATTCTGATTGGCTGAAGGCAATAGCGCCTTCTGATTAGATTAGAAATTATTGACTGTTACATCAGCCAATTAGAATGGGATATAGGGGTGTATCCTATTCTGATTGGCTCACCCTTGCATCTTCTGATTGACTGAAAACGCTGTTAATAATATTTTAGCCAATCAGGAGGTGCCATTTTAAAATGTTAGCGTAGCATGTGCGAAAACTTTCATTTGTGGTGGGGAGCTCCTCAAGGGAGGAGCTCCGTTAGATTTTTTAATTTTTTTAGACCGTCTGTTTTTTTTAGGAGGGACCCTGCCTGCAAAGACTTCAAGGAGGTCCGCGGCATCACTGGATGGGCATTTTGGAGAGGTAAGTGGCTATTTAGAATGTATTGGATTACATGTTGTATTTATTTATGTATTGATTGTAGTTTTTCTTTTTTCCTAGGTGTGCTGGGACATTTATGGAGGGCCTTTGTCTGGGACGAAGCACAGAAGACCATCTTCGCTGGAGGGGCATTTGGGCAAGGTAAGTGGTCTAATTTACCCTATTCTAGTTTTAGTAAGGGTGTTGTTTTAGGTGTAATTAGAGGGTTTTTATTATATGTAATGTATGTTTGATTTGGTGTAAAGTAGTCTTTTTTATTTTATGTAATGGATTTTTTTATTTTCTGTAATTCTAGGTTTTTTATTTTATGAAAGTTATGTTTTTTATTTTCTCTAATGTTTTTTATTTTGGTGTAATTAGTGGGGTGTTAGGGATTTTCATTAGGGGTTTAAAAGGGTAGGGGTGCTAATAGGGTAAAGGGGGGTTAATAGGGTAGAGGGGGATTCATAGGGTAGAGGGGGGTTAGTAAGTTAGAGGGGGGTTAATAGTGTAGGCGGGGTTATTAGGGCAGAAGGGGGTTAATTAGTTAGAGGGAGTTAATCGAATGGGATAGGCTAGGAAAGGACCCTCATGGCACTTATAGTTCATTGATAGGATTAAGTTTTATGGGACTGATAGCGTTAATTAGAGACTCATGAGGGTCTTGATAGACCCCAATGAGCGATGGGTTTCATTGTAGATGCCGGGAAGGTACTTAAAGTACCCCCGCGGCAGGGGTTAATTTTTTCGTTAACGCAGGTCCTTTAAGGAGCCGCGAGGCAGGACATTTTTTAAATGCAGCGGGGGTAAGTATAGGGACTCTGCGGGGGGGGGGGGCACTGTTGATGGGGAACACCAGCATAGGGGGGTTATTTTTAGGGGCCGGGGCGGGAGGGCATCCAACGTGTGACAGACTGCATTTCGGTTTTGCGTCTCTGGCTCCTAGCACGCAGCCCCTTCCAAATTTAATAGCACCATGACACGAGGGATTTTCAAGCCTGTAGCCGTTGCAGACCTTGCGTTGGGCTCCAATTTAACGAGGCTGTTAAAAATAAATAAAAGTTCATATTTGAACCCAAGCTATCACTCTCAGTGGCAGAGCTAGTGAATGCCGGGCCCCAGTGCAAAATAATCTCAATCTTTAGGGGACCCCAGTGCTTTGTAACTACTACACCTGCAGCAGCTCCACCTCTGAGCACTGTAATGGATGTAATGGATAAAATAATACTGAACCATGCTGAATACTGAACTGCTAGTTTGAAAGAAAACAACTTCCTTGTCTTTTTTAAGTTCTTTGTGAATTATCACCCGCTGTGATTTGAGAGGTTTGATGCACTTTAACCACATACTTTTTATTTTATGTTAAAATAATTTAAAATTAAAATAAATGTATGTTCTATTTGCTTAAAAGGATTTATACAATTTACCTACTTTCTGTAGGCACTTAATGTTAGCTTCAATATACAGATACATGTATAAATATATGAAAATGTTTTCAAAGGATAAAATTGAAGAGTAACAAAACAATATGTTGAGTCCATTTTCACACCACTCTGGCTAGGACACATTTTCTAATAACTGCAACTCTGTTGTTTTGCTGCCGCCACACTTTGATGAACAGAATTATAATCAATGTAAATTATTGAGTTTTACTGCTGCTTTATGTTGATGGTATAATGTGTTGCTTTGCAGTTTGTTTATGCATTCATTATTTATTCATATCACAAGATTAACAACAATGTATTTTGCTATCAGCTAAAATTCTACTTTTAAAGCATTATATTGTAGCTGATGTACATATTTTGAGATTTTTAATTAAAGTAAGTTGCTTTTGTGCTTTTATACATATGCTATGAATTTCATTCAAAACAAATGGAGAAGAATTTAAGGACACAGCCTGAAGCATGGCATGTCCTTTAATTGCCATTTACATAGCAGAAGAATCATTAATTTCTAATTCACCTATTATTCACCCTCTTTAGGATGCTATGTCAATGTCAGTTTTGGGGCAGTGGAATTAATGCAGTCTCTGGTTAGATTCAGAAACCAACCGTTACATTTTTCTTTTTCATGCTTTCTGACCTTAGCAGGATACTGTTTAGACAAAAGCAGCTCAGGGCTCTTGTTTAGATATGATTTATGATGCTACATTAACCCTTCATTGACCTAGAAATACGCTAATATTAAAACAGTTTGACACATGGAAAATCAAAAGGCCTTTTATTGGAAGTGCTATTGTCCGCATCATAAGTTTCCTCAATGTGATGGCACAGTTACACCATCAATTTCCTATTACTATTGAACACAGTATTGAAAAACCAATGGACAGAATCCTTTGTCATTTCTGTTCCAGTGACCAGCAAATAGCTCCCAATAAGCCCTTAAATTCATAACACTTCAGGCATTTCTAAATGCACAGTGTGAAATCTGGAGACATTTTTACTTAAAAAAGGCACAGCACAATGTAAACATTAGCTTTAGTATGCCTAATACATTTTATATGCAAATTTCTTAGTAGCTAGAAAATATAAAGTAAACTCCTATCTTTAATACAAAATATATGAAGTGTAAAAGAAACTTATGACTTGTGCATAGCTAGAAAAAACACACTTTAGCCTCTAACATTTGTACCAGATGTAAAGTTACAACCCACAGAGGAATTTGTAAAATATGTAAATTTTAACAAATAGGCATACCAATTAATATTGCAGCCTCATTTATCATTAAACCTATATAGCTGGGAAGCTACATTGTAAAAACCTCCAATGTTTTTATCACAATAAATTGAAAAGTGTATACTGAAATTTACTACTTACAAGTTATGAAAGCTGTTTTAATAAGCCTCAGGATTGCCTGTTTTGCTCCCAGGAATGTTTTATTTTCTTTCCTGTGTTTTCCCTACCACTTCCACGTGAAAACTGTTCCACTTCTCTGCCACGTTTTCTGTAAATGTTCACATATTATATTCTTAAATCTTCTATCCCCTACATTCAAAACATGGCCTCTTGCTTGTGTATTCCTTTTTCTTAAAAATGCTCCCTCCTCAACGTTGTTCAATCAATCCTCTTCTCTGTCTGATCTCTGAGTGATATATATTAAGACATATCTTTTATAAGTTTTATCTTTAAGATCATACCCTCTTATCAACAGTTTATAATTTATTGATAAAGGCAATGTACTTTAGGTTAGGTATGTCTAAGACTCTAAAGGGTGACATTAATACCATTTCTCTTCCATTATCACCAAACACCATGTTGTTTTCTCATGCAACTTTGCTGCACTTTTTGCCTACTTTTAAATCAACTGATATAAAGTAATAAAACGAATAAGTATATATTCTTCATTTTTATTATTCACCATTGAAAGAGAAATATTCCTCTATTTTGTATGCCTCCTGTAATTTGGTATTTAGGAAGGAAAGAAAAGACAATTCAGAGTACACATACAGTGCCTTGCAAAAGTGTTCACCCCCTTGACTTTTTACCTATTTTGTTAAGTATTTTAAGTTCAATGTGTTGTTAATCCGAATTTTATGTGATGGATCCGAACACAATAGTCTAAGTTATATACATAAAACTATTTTTTTTAAATAGAAAAAAAATAATTGGCATGTGCGTATGTATTCACCCCCTTTGTTATGAAGACCATAAAAAGCTCTGGTGCAACCAATTACCTTCAGAAGTCACATCATTAGTGAAATGATATCCACTTGTGTGCAATCTAAGTGTCACATGATCTGTCATTACATATACACACCTTTTTTGAAAGGCCCCAGATGCTGCAGCACCTAAGCAAGTGGCACCACTAACCAAACACTGCCATGAAGACCAAAACTCTCCAAACAAGTAAGGGACAATGTTTTTAAGAAGTACAAGTCAGGGTTATTGTTTAAAAATTTATCCAAATCTTTGATGATCCCCAGGAGCACCATCAAATCTTGCATAACCAAATGGAAAGAACATGGCACAACAGCAAACCTGCCAAGAGACAGACGCCCACCAAAACTCACGGACCGGGTAAGGAAGGCATTAATCAGAGAGGCAGCACAGAGACCTAAGGTAACCTTGGAGGAGCTGCAAAGTTCCACAGCAGAGACTGGAGTATCTGAACATAGGACGACCTATAAGCCGTAGGCTCCAAAGAGTTGGACTTTATGGCAGAGTGGCCAGAAGAAAGCCATTACTTTCAGGAAAAGGGCATGTGGGAGTCTCTCAAAATGTATGGAGAAAGGGGCTCTGGTCTGATGAGACTAAAATGAAACTTTTCGGCCATTCAAGAAAATGCTATCTCTGGCGCAAACCCAACACATCACATCACCCAAAGAACACCATCCCCACAGTGAAACATGGTGGTGACAGCATCATGCTGTGGTGATGTTTTTCAGCAGCTGAGACTGGGAAACTGGTCAGAGTTGAGGGAAAGATGGATGGTGCTAAATAGAGGGATATTCTTAAGCAAAACCTGTATCGCTCTATGTGTGATTTGAGGCTCAGACAGAGGTTCACCTTCCAGCAGGACAATGACCCCAAACACACTGCTAAAGCAACACTTGAGTGGTTTAAGGGGAAACATGTAAATGTGTTGGAATGGCCTAGTCAAAGCCCAGACCTCAATCCAATAGAAAATCTGTGGTCAGACTTAAAGATTGCTGTTCACAAGCGCAAACCATCCAACTTGAAGAAACTGGAGTAATTTTGCAAGGAGGAATGGGCAGGCTCATAGAGACTTATCCAAAGCGACTTGGAGCTGTGATTGCTGCAAAAGGTGGCTTTACAAAGGATTGACTTTGGTGGGCGGTGAATAGTTATGCACATTGACTTTTCTGTTATTTTGTCCTATTTGTTGTTTGCTTCACAATAAAAAAAAAAACATCTTCAAAATTGTGGGCATTTTCTGTAAATTAAATGATGCAAGTCCTCAAACAAATCTTATAACAGTAAGGGTAAACATCATTATAACAATAAGTCTTTAATAAATCTTTATTCACAACGGCGATATAAAACCAATTAAAAAATCAAGGGTTTGGGAAATAGGAAGTTTAAAAGTGGGCTACTTTTTTGAGATATATTGACACCAAAGATATTTGTATACTCGCATTGGAGGGGCAATAATATCTCTCCCCTGTAAATCTGTGTGCTTTTATATGACAGAGCTATCCAGCTCTTGATTACTTGCCCTTTCTGACCATGAATCTCCTTTCGAAAGGGGCAGGACCATTCAGATCTCAAATGTTGGCTTCTTTCAAATTTATCGAACCTTATGGACTCATAATCATCTGGTGAACATATTTGGAAATATAATATGATATATCTGGAGCGTGCTTATTGCAAAGATGCTTGTTATTCAAAAGATAAAGTAATAGGTACTAAAGGAATCTTGTCCTGGCTATGTGCCAGAGTCTGCATGTATCTACAGAGTCTACATAAGATCCTTTGACTTCTTCCTCCCATGTAATATTGATTTATAAACTGCCTATAATGTTTCCTAGATGAAAAGAGGTGACTCTATCCACTTTGGGGAACAACTCATCTGCTCATTGGATTAGATTAAATTAAGATGCACTGGAAATCCAGTACAATACAAATATAAATGGGACTGCAATATTGCGTCCACCTAAAGAACACCCAAATTGTCAGGTGGCGTTTAGTCAACCTGTGCGCTGACTAATATAATATAACCAATTGACAGGAAATCTAAACTGCAGTAAGGGAGTAGATATATGACATAAACGTCAATAGAAAAGTAATCAACCCTCCTCCTTATTGAGAGACACTCTCCTGTTCACCGGGGGATCGCCTTCCACTAAATCGGCATCCATACAATTGGGTTAGGACAGGAAGGGTACAAATGCTTACAGACTAGCAGGGGAAGCAGACGCCAGCCTGCTCCTTAACGTAAAGGACGCACGCTGCGTCCTCAAAAGCTGACTCGTTTCATCGTAACTAGACATCTTCTTCAAGGGGTGAACAAGGATTTCCGTCGGATCCGCCTTTTAAACGTTACCGTCTCCACGGTAACCAATAATCATAGAGTGCGTCTGCGCAGTATGTCACGCACTGTCATCCAATCATAGCGTCCATGTTTAAACTATAGCGTCATGCAATTTCATATATTAGACACTTCCAGTGTGTCCTATGTGCCAGTATATTCTTATCTGAAACAATATCAGGATCTTTTGTACTATAGATACTTACTGTTGGTGAGTAACTAGGTGGTTCCTATGATGAGCTAGGTATCCCTATAAATATCACACGGATCACCCATTATAGTATGGGTGAACTCAATAAAGGTCTTGATTTTAATGCATAAGGTATATATTAGGTCATAATATTTCTATAGCACTATCTTATATCATCCTGGTGCCATCCTATGTGTCATCATATATCGAATTCTAGGGTAAAAAAAACTATCTATTGTAAGGGATATACTATATGATCTATAATTGGCAGAATCCTTAGGATTAAAGTATGAGGGGAACAGAGAAATAACCTTAATCCCTCACTGACTCCCTTATTTATTTTAGGTAACTAGTATTTGTAATGAAATACAATATTAATGATAAACTAATAATTGTGATAATATGATGATTGATGTGAAATAAAATATACTATACTATAATGTTTGAGTACTTTTGTGATGTGACTAATCTTGAATTCTAATGTGATGTGACTTAAGTATAAAATTGTATATTATCTATTGGTGTTTTGTAATAATAATGAGTGATGGGGTTCTCTAAGTAATAAGAAGATACTAAATGATGTCTAGTGCCTTGTGTACATGGTATTGTGTACATATACCAATAAATCATTATTGGGATAGACTAAAACCAAATATTAAAGTGGCCAAAAGATTAAAAAAACTAGTGTCATTGTGTATGTGATTTGGGTGTGCAATTTTTGTGTGTGAATGAAATCCCAGATTACCTATATACGCTCTCAATTGGAAAAAACTATATATGTACTGGGTACAAAAAACAGAGATATACAGTTCATCTCATAATTATCCAATTGGAGTACTAGGGGGTAATAATGTTTTTGCTATATCTTGGCAACATGCCTTATATGCACTGCATCTTATATCTATATAACCTCTCTTGTCAGAAAGGTTACTCATAAAGATGAAGGAACACAGTTTTATAGTCATGTTCATGATTATCCAACTGCAACTCTGCAGGATGCTTATATGCTATATTAGATCATACAAAACTACTCTTTTCACAAGAGTTTCTATATCCCCCCCCCCCCCCATCTTTTTTGTTTAATTGGTTCTCCTCAAGGCTCTCCACGGTAGGTGATATGAGTGAATAGACCCAAAAGTAGACTATTCATATTGATTTATTATTCCTATTGGTCTAGATGGTCAAATGAAAGAGGTAAATGTAAACCCCTCATTTAGCCAATTAGGGGTTAATGCTTTGAGCTTATAATTCCAGCATGCTTCATGCTGCAACAGTTTTTGATCCAAGTCTCCTTGTCTTAGGCCTAAGACAACTTTTTCATGCACAGTAAAAGATAAGACTTCACTTCTTCCCCCATGGTAATACTTTACATGGCGTGCTATTGGTGTATCTAGATCTTTTTTGATGGAATATACATGTTCACCTATGCGTCTACGTAGCTGGTGCCTTGTTTTGACCATGTAAATTTTGCTACAAATGCATGTTGCAACATAAACCCCGTTTGTAGAACAGCAGTTAGTGAATTCTTTAAGTGTGAACTTCTCCCCATTAATTGGTAGTTTATAGATCTTAGTTGGCCTAATATATTTACAAAATTTGCACTTTCCTCACTTAAAGCACCCTATCGATAGATTTAACCATGTGGTATTTGGTCTTTGTTCTCTGAAGAAACTATGGACCAATATATCTTTCAAGTTCCTTCCTCTACGCTACGTGATCAATGCCTTTGCTGGTAATATTCCAATTAGATCCTCATCACTCTTTAATATATGCCAATGACTTGACAAGATGCTCCTAATTATATCAGAATTGTATCCAAATGTCATAATGCATTGTGGTTTATATTTACTGTTTCCTATCATTGAGATGCTTGTTCAATACTTCTGTCCTATTACAGGTCGTTGCATGTTTGAATGTTACTTTTAGACATTTATTTGAGTATCCCCACTCACGGAATCTCTTTTTAAGTTTGTCTGCTTCTGTTTTGAATACCTCATCAGAACTACAATTTCTTCTATTTCGAAGGTACTGCCCTTTAGGGATACCTCTTTTCTGAGGTTCAAAATGTTGACGATCCCATGAATGTGTTAGTGGCAATTTCCTTTTGATAATTAGTAGTAGATATTTTGCCTTGATTATCTTTATGGATAATATGATCCAAGAAAGTGATTAGAGCGGAATTAATTTCATATGTAAATTTGAGGCCTATATTGTTTTTGTTCAATGCTTGTAGGAAAGTCTCAAATTCTCAAACAATCCATGTTAATTCTAGGTTGTGAGGCAACAAAACATGAAAAATGCCAAGTGGTGTGAATACTTATGCAAGGCACTGTAGCTGCATTTCTGGCTGCTCTTCTAAGGCCATTTAAACTAAACATGATTCTAAATTCACTACATCAGTTGTTTCTGGTAATCTCATATCATTATACACATATATCAGAGCCATACAATCCCTTTTCAGTAAATACTTGTAGAGGAAGGGTAAAACCTGATTCTAGTCATTGGTCAGTCTGTCCGCCCTCATCCTTAGCACCCTCCTCCTCCTGGAACTTCCTTTGTCGGCAGTGTTGTGCCCAGTGACCGGTTTTACCACACACAAAACAAGCTTCCTCTGCCTTGACCTTGTCCTCATCCACCTCCTCTTCCTCCACGTTTTGGGTTGTTTCCACTATCACCGGAAAAGAAAGCTGGAGTTATATGGTGTGCATTTCCATCAACAGAAGTCATCAAATACACTTTCTTTATTTAACTATCTGCCTTTTTCTGTTTCTGTTCTTTTGCTCGCTTACATTGCTCCTCTGCGTGTTTAGCATATTCTATGGTGTCTGTAAGGGGGCATGTTTTGTAAGTAATTTGATGTTTTATCACAAAATCCCGAATTTCTGAATGGCATCCTCTAAGGAAGGCATTCTTTAGCTGTTGGGCATATGGTCCAACATAATCATATGGCTTAGGTCTAGCCAACCCACTGTGACTATCAAATACTATCCGTAATCTAACCATATACCGTTCTACATTTTCACTATGTTTCTGTGCACATTATACCATTCAACTTAAAACTCTGTATCAATCTTTGAAATTTAAGTCTAAATGTTCCTATGTTATCATTTTGATGTGGAATTCCCTCCACGGCTTTTCTTACATCTGCATCTGTCCATGCTCGGTATACTAATATAGTGGGTGGCAATACAACTCCTTCTGCCCCTGGTTCTCCCTCTCTAGGATTTCGGACCTCTATTAAAGGTATCCTTTGATGTTGACGGCATTCCCTTACATCCGTATTGATTACTTGGTGCCTGCCTGGACCAGGTGGGCTTCCCATTGTATGGTGGTGGTGGTTGAGGAGGTGGATTTGGAATAGGCTGGGGATATTTGCAGGCATCACCAAATTTGTCCTCATCATCATCATCATCACTATGAGTGACCAACTGTCCAGGAGTCGGAGGGGAGGTTGGTCATGGCCGTCATTTCTGCGTGTGTACAAGCAAATCATTCTCATCAGAGGGAGACAGGTGATTAATGTTACAATCCCCCCCCCCCCCCCCAGGTAACTTTACTTTATTTATCCCATCATCTGTTTCAGAATATTCTATATTTTTAGATTTAATTTTAATTTGTTTTTTGCTATTTTTATTCTTTCTCTCTTTCCTAATTCTTATTGGTGATTTTACATTTTGTTGCCTAAGGCAACGACTGTAATTTGGTCCCATTTTACGGAGCGCTTAGTTTAAAGTCAGATTCTTGTACCTCTCAGGTAAGTAAAAACTTATTTTTAACGTACAGAGAACTTTTTTTTTTAAAGTCTTTACCTCAGGATTATGACTCTTTTACCTCTGAGGTAAGTAAACTCAACTGACTCTGGTCTCCTAGTTTACCAGACGGCAACTGCAGTCACTCACGTGTATACACCTCATACATACATTCTGCAACTTTTAGTCTTTTTGAATATACATACATTTGCAGCAATACAACATCCCAAATGCAGAATTCAAAATAATTTATCCATTGTATAATGCATTACAAAACTAGAATTCAAAACTTTCTGTTTTTAAAATATCTCTTCGGTGCCTACAAATATGGACCTACCAGGGCTCTTTGCCAGCTCTCAGCGTTCCCAATTATTTTTTAAAGAAAAAGTTCCTTTCTAGAAATTTAAATTACAATCACAGGAATAACTACAATGTCTCTATTATGTGAGTGTAACATATTACTTGACGTGGAATAATGCTGCTGCTTGTTTCTCTTTCCTTATTTACTCTTGCAATTCATTAAAAAACTATTATGATCCCATTTTGGATCAATTCACATGAAAAATGTCCCTCTAAATCACTTGCAAAAACATTCTAAGAACTATTTCCCATCAAGTTCCGTAATACTTACAATAATCTCCAACTAACACACCTCTTCCCAAGACCTCTCCCCAAACGTTTACTTTTTCGTACTAAAATCACCTAAAAGTTCGACAACAACTTTCCATAAACAGAAACATGACAGTTAATTTTTTTACTGTACACTATCCAAACAACCTTAAAACATTGGCATAAAAATAATTATTTTAACTATGATACAGAACATTAAAAATTATGCGGGAGGAGGAATACCTTCTCTGTCCGCTCTAAACTTATCTCTGTTCTAAAAAAAAGTGTTGGTAAGTTTAGAAGATAACATGCATGTAGAAAACTCATTGTCAGCAAACTGAAGCCACAATAATATCTATAGAGATATATATTTTAAGGAACAAGTAGTTGAGCTGCTGAGTACAAAGATAGGTCTTACATAAAATATTACAAGACCACAATCCTCCACTGTTATATATTTCTGGAAAAAGATTTCCCTTTTATATTTATGCCGGCTTTAGAAATATACCTCAGTGGTGGACAGAATTTCTACACCCTTAAACACACAGAGGAAAATTCCCTTAACCTGCATTTCCCAGTTGTTTTGCAAAGAAAGAAAGCACAACAATCACACTCACACATTTTTACTTTTTCTCCAGACTCACATTCTTACTTCAAAGCAAGGAAAGATTCATACCTTTATGATTAATGCTGTCTCACACTGTAAAGGAACTCGTCACCTACCTGTACTCCAGCAGGTGCTGGCCTCTCTTGGGTCAAACTGATTTACAGAATCAGGTGAGAGGTCTTTCAAAGGAGAGTCCCATGTGCACGATTTCATAACCCAAAACCTGTAGAACAGGGCGGCTTGTAGAGTTTCCGGCTCGAAGGACCAATTTATGTTAGGTTCAAAACTCTGTGTGAGAGAAACAAAAATCATTAAAGGCATACTACTTGATCAAGGAGAGAATAATAATGAGACACCCAACACGATTGTCCCTTAAATCATTGTCTCAATTTTATTAAAATTCGCATGGGCTTTTATGCAATTATATTTGCAGGGTCATCATAAATCATAAAGCAATCATCGGCAGCCTGCATTTACAGTCAGTAGAACATCTTATGTTACTTTTACTAAAAATACTTGCATCTGTAATGTCCTTGATAACTTTTCTTAGTAACAAGCAAGAAGAATCAGGCATTCAGGGATATCCTGGATAATTAGAGAGGGAGTATTGATCCAGAGAGGAGTCCGATTGCCAGTATCTGGGGTCAGAAAATAATTTTTTTTTCCCTTTTAAGACAACTGGTAATGTTTCAATGGTTTTTTTCTGTTTGCCTTCCACTAGATCAATTAACAATTAATCTGCATATTGCAGATCAGAGGAGATCTAAATAGGTTAAACTTGACTAAAAGTTTTTTTTCAACCTCAATTACTATGTAACAACTGAATGGTTCGAGATCGGGAAAGGAGTGAGATGAGGTTGTATATTGTCACGATATTTATTCAACCTATATGTGGATAGATCATGCGTAAAACCAGACTAGATGAATAAAAATCAGCTGGGAAAAATATAAATAGCTTCAGATACACAGACAATAGTACTCTGAAGATGGAAACTGAGGAGAAACTAACAGGCCTATTGATGAGGGTGAGAGAAGAGAGTGAAAAAAAACGGGCCTGTTGCTTAATTTTAAAAAGTCGATGATCATGCCAAACAGCAATCCTGGCATATAGATGGGGAAGAAGGGGAGGCAATAACAGATTTAATTTTCTTGAGCGCCAAGATCTCTGCAGCCATGACATTAAAACATGTTTGCTTCTGGGAAAGAAAAGCTATGGCAAGTCTGGACAAGCTATTGAAAAGTAAAGCTATTACATTATGAACAAAGGTCCACATAGTTAGACCTGTGGTATTCCCAGTAGTAACATCCAGATGTGAGAGCTAGACCATAAAGAAGGCTGAGCGACGTAGAATTGACACCTTTGAATTGTGGTGTTGGAGTAAACTGCTTAAAATCACTTGGACTGCGAGAAGATCAAATTAATCATTACAGGAAATCAAGCAATCCGGTTCCCTGGAAGGTATGAGCATGAGATTAAAGCTCAAATATGTTGGCCATATCATGAGAACACAGGATTCTCTAGAGAAGACTCTGATCCTGGGAAGAATGATGGTGCTTGAAGAAAGGGACATCAGAGGCAGAGTTGAATCAATTAGGTCATTGAAGCAAGTAGAGGAGCACAGAGGGGCTGATAGATGTGCCTGGTCCTTAGGGTCATGGATAGTGATAGAGACAACTGAACACGACTACCTAAAGGAATGTGTTAGGAAGCAAGATGTTCAGTGTCACATGAACATTCTAACATAACCTTGAGGTGTTTACTGTTTCTAGTTTTGAGATAGTGTAGCTACTTTTACAAGATGTGAGTGTAATGCTTCATCTTGTAAATATAGCCCATATACAGTATTGCTGTATATATCTCTATAAGCAAATCTGCTGTGAGTAGTCTCTATGTACACAATGCAATGCAAATCCATCCTGCTTTATGTACCAGACTCTGTCAACATTATTTAAACCTCCTGAAATCTAACAATCATTAAACATTGAAGCTCACATACTTGACTATTCCTTTAGTTTTTCGGATCATTGAAGAATTGTATTTAATTCTTCTAGAATATCATTTCTATTGCATTTTACTTCCTTTATTCATACTCTGCTATCTAACCCTTCATTTCCATTTTCCACAATCCACACTATTTATGCCAATAAATACATGCACAGCCTTTTGTATATACACCTCTTATAAATATACAAAACGTTAGAAATAATGACCCGGTAAGACATAAAATCCTAGGTACATACAGGGCCTTGCAAAAGTATTCCCCCCCCCCCCCCCCCCCGGCATGTTTTGTGTTTTGTTGCCTCCCAACCTGGAATTAACATGGATTGTTTGAGGATTTGCATCATTTAATTTACAGAACATGCCCACAACTTTGCTTCACAATAAAAAATAAAAAAAAACATCTTCAGACAACAAATAGGACAAAATAACAGAAAAAGTCAATGTGCATAACTATTCACCCCCCTAAAGCCAATACTTTGTAGAGCCACCTGTTTGCAGCAATCACAGCTCCAAGTCGCTTTCGATAAGTCTCTATGAGCTTGCCACATCTTACCACTGGGATTTTTGCCTATTCCTCCTTGCAAAACTCCTACAGCTCCTTCAAGTTGGATGGTTTGCGCTTGTGAACAGCAATCTTTAAGTCTGACCACAGATTTTCTATTGGATTGAGGTCTGGGCTTTGATTAGGCCATTCCAACACATTTACATGTTTCCCCTTAAACCACTCAAGTGTTGCTTTAGCAGTGTGTTTGGGGTCATTGTCCTGCTGGAAGGTGAACCCCCGTCCTAGCCTCAAATCACACACAGAGTGGTACAGGTTTGCTCAAGAATATCCCTGTATTTAGCACCATCCATCTTTCCCTTAACTCTGACCAGTTTCCCAGTCCCGGCTGTTGAAAAACATCCCCACAGCATGATGCTGCCACCACCATGTTTCACTGTGGGGATGGTGTTCTTTGGGTGATGTGATGTGTTGGGTTTGCGCCAGACACAGCGTTTTCTTTGATGGCCGAAAAGTTCAATTTTAGTCTCATCAGACCAGACCACCTTCCTTCATACATTTTGCGAGTCTCCCACATGCCTTTTCGCAAACTCAAAAGTGCCATTTTGTTTTTTGCTGAAAGTAATGGCTTTCTTCTGCCCCCTCTGCCATAAAGCCCAACTCTATGGAGCGTACAGCTTATTGTCATCCTATATACAGATACTCCAGTCTCTGCTGTGGAACTCTGCAGCTCCTCCAGGGTTACTTTAGGTCTCTGTGCTGCCTCTCTGATTAATGCCCTCCTTGCCCAGTCCATGAGTTTTGGTGGGCAGCCGTCTCTTGGCAGGTTTGCTGTTGTGCCATGTTCACTCCATTTGGTTATGATAGATTTGATGGTGCTCCTGGGGATCATTAAAGATTTGGATATTTTTGTATAACCTAACCCTCAAATGTACTTCTCAACAACATGGTCCCTTACTTGTTTGGAGAGTTCCTTGGTCTTCATGGCAGTGTTTGGTTAGTGGTGCCAAAAAAAGGCGTGTATATGTAATGACAGATCATGTGACACTTAGATTGCACACAGGTGGACATCATTTCACTAATTATTTGACTTCTGAAGGTAATTGGTTGAACCAGAGCTTTTTATGGGCTTCATAACAAAGGGGGTGAATACATACGCACATGCCAATTTGCTGTTTTCTATTTCTAAAAAATAGTTTTATCTATATATTTTTCTCATTTCACTTCACCAACTTAGACTATTGTGTTCTGATCCATCACATAAACTTCAGATTAACAAAACATTGAACTTAAGGATGTAATGTAACAAAATAGGTAAAAAGTCAAGGGGGTGATTACTTTTGCAAGGCGCTCTAGTTAAATAGTAATTGAGGTTGAAAAAAAGACTTTTAGTCCATCAAGTCCATCCTTTTTAGATCTCCTCTGACCTTTGTAATATGTGGATTAATTGTTAATTAATTGTTTATTGATCCAGAGGAAGACAAACAGAAAAAAAACATTTAAATATTGCCACATGTCTCAAAAGAGGAAAAAATAAAATTAAATCCGTTCTTAGCAATCTTCCTCTAGCAGTTCCATTTACATTCCTCTGTTCCTACACCATTGGCATGTCGAGTTCCACAGGGATCAATTTTATCTTCATTAGTGTTTGCTATGTATATACTACTAATAGGTGATATACTGTAATAACACAACATTCTCTAAGCTATTGTTGCTATGCTGATGACACTCAAATTTACCTGTGATGTAATCTGTGCACAGATCATCCTGTTTCACGGATTAATTACTTGCAATGTCTTGCAGATCTCCTATAGTCAAAGATAAACCCTGATAAGACAGAGATACATCATCTGAAAAAATAAGAATGGACGCTGGATCAGGATTGCAGATACATCATTCAGAGGAAGTTTTATGTGGATTATCAATTTAACATAATTTGGCAGCTACAATCAAGACCTTTCTTCTACCTGAAAAATTTAGTAAAGAATTATAAATCTTGTTCTCCTCAGAGAATATGGCTATACATCAGCATTGCACTATTCCTGAGCTTACTGACTTTCGAAGCACAACTGTCTAAAGAAAGGAACTTTTGGCCCACTGCTCTCCTATGCATATTCTCCGAACAAGTGCATTACAGTTAAATGTACTAAGAGTTTAAATGATGTTAGAGCTTTCAGTGACACAGCTACCACCGTGAGGTATTCTCTCTCAATAGCAGTTTGAGAGTCCTCCTCATTTTTATTATTATTATTTCAATATTAACAATTCTATAATATCATCTAATGTAGATATGTATATCTTTAGAGGAGCAGTAATCCTTGGGACACACTCTCACATAGATATGTTAGCATAGAAGGGCACATTCTTCTGCCACTTATCAGTTGATATTGTCTTAACCAATATACTCCGACTATAACTTCTGGAGCTGTTTCTCTGCTTGATTTATACACTGTTTTTTTCAAGCCAGGGATCTGTTTGTATTTCAGTGGAAAAGTAATAATTAGTCATTGCACATAGCCCTGTGAGAGTTTTCAGACTGTTCTATTGACCACTTCACAAGAATCTCATAATGGGGTTGCCTCTCTTACTACTTTCACCCATTCACACATAAAAGATTCATGATGCACAATACGCCCTCAATTTTGTTTAGGATATATGAAAAAGTTAGTCGGTACACAATATGGGATGATTTGGTGAGTGCTTCAACCTTAGTTGCATTAATCTTAAAATGTAGAAGTGCCCCAAAGAAGGTTAGTGGGAGTAGCAGTTTTGTCAGTGTGAATAAGATATCATCCGTAAAGTAATGTTGTCACAGCCTAGAGAAAGGTCTGTAGTGCCTGAGTGATTATGTATCAATATTGCCAAATGCTCAACTGCTATAACAAATAGCACTGGTGACAAAAAAACTCCTGCATTGTGTCATTACTGATTGGAGCATGCAATGGGTCATTATCCACTGCCTGGCAACCTTGGATAGAACCTACCTTTCGACCGTTAGACGTAAAAGATGACGAGGAGTGTTATTTATTTATTTTTTTAAATTGAAGTTTGGAGTTCATTAGGGCTAGTACCCTATAGCTACCACAGAAAGATGGGTCCTTTCCATTTATGAGAATGAAGCTCATGGCTGGGAAACACATTCATGCAGGGAAAGATTCACCTTGCAGAGTTACATAGCTCTAGAAGCTCGTGTGTAAGTTAAGGGAGTAAAGTTTAATACTAGTGGAGAAAATATCTGGTTCCTAAGTTTTGGATATTTGTCTAGAGTTGTTTGGTTGGTTCTTGGGCAATTAAAACAGAAATTTAAATAAATGAATAAAAAAGAATAGAATAGAATTAATTTTAGTGAGGTATGATGACACAAGTTAGGGTGTATTCAGATGCTGGAAGTGCCACAGATACAATTCTTCTTGAGCTATGAGAATCCTGAAACCTAGCAGGCTGAATCTGTCAGCAGAGTACTGTAGACCTCTGGATCTTAAGCCAAGTTCCTGAAAGCGTTAATAACTTGGGGATGAAGAACAAAATATATATCCGGATTGATGGTACTTTCAGGCATTTTTATACTCAAAAATATTCATATTAGAATTAGAGCTGGAAATGAATGGGCTTCCATTCTCATTTTGTCATTTTGTTGTCCACGGGTATGATGCTTACTGGATAAGCAATATTATACTGTCTGTCAGTTTGTTCAACTCATTGGATCATTGGATTAGTCAGACATCCGTTCAGTGGCGGCGATAGTGAATGGATGGCCACTGGTGCAAAAAAAAATGTTTGGTCCCCACGGGGCCTACGTTTTGTTTTTTTGGTGGTTTAGAATAACTACATTGTATTGAAAAAAAAAAAAATCTGTAGTGTAGGCCCACCCACACATCCCATGCCCCCTGACCACTCTGGGCTCCTCCTGTGCCCCCTGTGCCTCAGCACATCACCATCCTGAGGGCTTTCCTGCCTCCCCTGTAAGTTCTTGTTCTTCCTAGGGCAGGCAATACTGAGTGACGTCACACACATGTGACTTAATTTGGGATTCCCTACCCAGATGAGATGATGTGCCAGTAGAGGAGTAATAGAAAGTGATCAACAGGGGAATGAGGTCAGGCTGAGAAAGCACATGGGCGGCACAAGGGGAGCCACGGGGTACAGGGGGCAAGGACGACTGTACTGGGGTCCCACTTGTCCCTTCTTTGTCTTCAAGCTAAACAAGCATCCCTTAATCCACCAGTTGCCTGTGACAATACACAAGATGAATTTGCTTCATTCTATATGCATAACTGAATTACCAGCTTCCATTTAGCAATAAACCTTTTACAGACAGTACGTTGACCTGCTTGGGGGTATCTAAACTGAATTTAAAAAAGCTTTAATTGCTTGATTTAACATTCACATATTTTAATAAAAACAATGCCATGGATACTGGCTTTGTCTGGAGGCTTTACTATTTGGTTATCCTGGGATTACAGACTAAGAGAGAGCTTTTATTTAGCTAAGTTAAAGTCAATAAGCCACTATGGCGTTAGATCAAGTTATCCATGGCTCCCTAAGAAAAAAGTGAAGTTCACTCGTACAACACTACCAAGCTATAACATTACGTAAATGTAACCTCTGAGAAATTCCTTGAAATGTCCCTAATATATTCAACTCAAAGTGCCTGTCCCATAACAATTTTAAAAAGTGCTATCATATCGCTCCTCTACTGATGTGTGAGTTCACTGATGTTTACTTGGAAGTTTCTCTGAGAACCCAAAATTAAAAAGAAAAGCCTACTGGTACCTTCTTCTCCAAGAAAAGCAAAAAAAAAATGCCCCCAAGAGGCCTGGATGCTCACGTTGAAAGATTACTTCATATCATGCACAATATAATCTGTTTTGATTACTTTTAGTTCCATTTGTGCCTGTTATAATATTATGTTTGTTTGTTTAGGCACCTGCAGAGGGGTGATTTTGGGTGGATAGAAAGTAACTTTCGTTTTTTGTTAGTGTGGCCTTTAGCAGGGATACTCTAAGAAAGAAATATAATTAAAATCATTTTTATAGCTGTATGTAACTAGAGGCCAGGTTTCAATGGAAGCAAACAAGATAGAAAATATGGTGCCGGATTCAAGCATTCTTTGACCACTGCATACGTTAAGTTTGTAAGTGAGTGACATACGAACCCACATTCCCCATCAATAAATGACAGACACTGGTATGGGAATACAAACAGGCCACAGACTTTATTTGAATTAACAAATAAACAAAAAGCAGAGGTGACTGCTCACGTCCACCAAGGAGAGCCCAACCATCTGAGGTCTCCAGGATCGCCGTGCCTAGGAGACCTCATAACCATTCCAGGTGTATACCATCACCATAAATCTGCTCCCACCTAATGAGAGCAATCACCCCCGTCCCTCTGGCTGTGACAATAATACCTCAAAATTAGGAAGGGGAGGACAGGATATATTTGCATGTGCTTCCAACCAGATTAAGCAGGGGCGGGAAACTTCAGTTTTGATATTCTTCAAAACTCCTCCACCTGAGTTGGGGGAATAATACATTGTAACCAGCAATAGTAGGAATAGAGATCCCTGCTCCTAAGGGTTTACAGTCTTTAGAAGATATCTGGGAAAGAAAGAGAAGATCAGATATTGTACACTGTTTCAGGAAGCAGTTCTAGGCTGAATGGCAATAACAAGAAAACCATGTGAAGCCATGGGAGCTCTAGAAATAGAAGATGCATGTTAAGAATATGAATGGAGGCATACTCATACACTTCTGATCCATACTGATTGCATGCTTTTGATAGCTGCACAGTATCAGGTTTTATAAAGAGAGGATGTTCTCAATCTCAACAGGCTCCATAATTACAATTAATGCTGTTAAAAGTATCTCAAGAGAATGAATGAATGTCTGCATTTTCTGGAATGCTTTTTAAAGACCATGTGATAAACACTGCAAGTTGTTTTTTTTTTCATGAAGTGTGGTCTAGAGTTTAACAAAACTTACATCAATATTTCACAATAAACATTCAGATGAAAGTGTTTTCTCTACTGCATTATTCAGACCAGTGAAAGAAAGAAAGATGAGAAAAAGTGACAAAAAGTAATTGGAAAATCAGTTGGCTGTGTTTGTTTAGGTAACTACCCATTCAAATGGATGGCAATAAAAAAAAGCAACCTGTATGTAAGATAACCATTTTATACTATTTTAGAGATCATGGCAATAATAAGAACCAGCTTTTCCCCTGCATATTCTCTGTGCATCTATAATGTGAGTTTTCTGCTCTTCAGATCATTCTTCTTTTATGCTTGAAAATATCTATGGAAGATATTTTGACATACTAAGCAACAGGATGTCTGTGTCCGAGTCTCTTTCTTGTATGCTTCTAATTCTAACTAAATGGATGAGAAGTAGTTTATTGATTTTAATAAGATAGTAACCTTAGTTTTGAGTTTGCAACCTGTGATGTCCTGAGTTCCCCTAAGAGGTGTTTGCTGGAAGCTGCGAGATTGAAAACAAAAAGGCACAACCTAGAGGGAGAAAATGGAGGTGCACGTGGTCCCTCAACTTTGGGTCGCAACAGCTGGTGGCAGCCAGTGGCATCTCAGAAGCGGTAACCAGCAGCATCCTGGATGGAGAACCCCTATCCCAGAGGAGGACGGAGAGCATCTGCATGTGTGGCAGCGGCAAGGGAGCTGACCCACTAGAGAGTACAGCAGAGTTCCAACAGGATGGCCACACAATACTGTCGAATAACGGCTTTTCTAAGTCAATGGAAGGCATTTCTGAGCTTGTGGCTGGGGCATGAGCCATTGGACTGGCTGGAGGAATTGGTATGGAGAGAAGTTATATTACAAGATGAATATGTCATCTGGGCAGGGCCTGGTAGTACTCTCAGCAAGGATTCTTATTTTGCATTAGAGCTGATGGAAGGACTCTAGGAGATTGTACATGGTGATCCAGAATGTGGTCTGGGGACATATACATGACAGATAAAGTCAAAAACTGATGATGGAGCTCTGGTCCGATGAGGCTACCTTACTTTTGCCCTTGAACCAGCAGGTGTTACATGGATCTTCTGGATAATGTTGGAGAGAAGACCATGTGCTATAGACCAAGGGAGCCCAGATAAGTTGTGCTATGGCTGGTTCAGATGGGGACTGTATGGACTTTGGAACCAATGAGGACGTACCCTCAGAGGGACCCTTTAGGATGCAAGGGATCCAGGGAGGGGGTATTATGAACTGGTGGGAAAACTGATCCCAAGGCATTAAAAGTGTGCAATGCCGCTCTGACACCATAGCTCGACCTAGAGGAGGAAGAGTCCCTTTAGTTGGGGAACTAGGTCTAGACCTGTTAGAGGCCCTGGAGATTATTGGATTATCTGGCCAAGGGGAAGGCCTGGAGGGGAGCTGCCATGCTCCTGAGTTCTTGAAAGAACCAAGTATGGCCTGTGCCCTGGGAATGGACTGTGGACCTAGCATGAAGCTCCAGCTGATAACAAGGAACCCAGTCACAGTTTAAGGGAAAGACTCAGCAAGCAGCCCTGGGATGGTGGCAGACCAGGGGGCATGGCCCTATCCAGTTGGGGGGGGGGGGGCACCATTGCTGAAAACAAGGTAGTGGGGAAGACAGAGAAAGTCTGTAAAATGTTTGTCCCAAAGGGAAGACTGGATGGGAGCAGTCATACCCACCGATCCTTGGAAGAGGAGATAATGAACTCTTCAGTACTGGAAACAACTACAGGCCAAGAGGTAGTAGCTGGGAAGAGCAGTGAGGTCCTGCCAAGGGACAACGTGGTCATGGACTCAGAAGGAGATGAGTTCAAGGCCCAGATCTCTGATGCCATCCAGCAGATCCAGCTGGCACAGTACCTGCTGGGAATATAGTTGGTTTTGGCTAGAAAGGATTATGTTTACCCATCTAAACCAAAAGAAGAAATGGGCCTTGGGGTTTTGTGCTGGCAGGGGATCCACAGGGGTTGCTACTGGCATTGATTTCTCCTCTGTAGTTGGTAGAGTGAAATAATGACAACAATCTGCCTTCCACACCCAGGATAAGGCCTCATGAAGGGGGAGGCCTGGGGAAATTTGGTTTCGACGTTTGCCCAAATGGAGTTGAGTGACACTTTTGTTTCAGCAGGGCAGATTGGGTTACTGCTCATGGTTGGGGGGCTTGTACAGTTATTTGATGCTTCAAGATACCTGCTAGCGTATATGTATCACGTTCCTTGGATTACAAATAGGGGTCCACAGAATTCTATTTCCAGCACACCTTATTACTTGTTTCTCCCGCAGGAAAATGGGAAACCACAGATCTCTTCTCCTGGGATTGGATCTCTAAGCCGCAGAATAAAGGCATTCATCTGATTAAAAGATGAACGCCGGGATTCTGCATTGGTCATGACTGATTTTGGGACTCCCCTGAACCCAAAAGCAACCCTGCTATTTGTGACTCTGGCACGCTGGATTGATAATATCCAAGATGGACATGAAACTTGTTGTGGGGACTGTGACATGATTGTTTTTGTGGGTAG
Organism: Discoglossus pictus; assembly: GCA_027410445.1. Taxonomy (NCBI): domain Eukaryota; kingdom Metazoa; phylum Chordata; class Amphibia; order Anura; family Alytidae; genus Discoglossus; species Discoglossus pictus. The sequence goes on along the minus strand of CM050166.1, from coordinate 153,740,512 downwards.
TGTAATGCTATCCACAATAATTATTGTTGGGGTTGCTATATTGTGTTATGTACACTGTAGTAGTGTTATGTTACCTGTAACTAACAGATACACTTTTCCACCGTCTTTGTAGTGTGACAACTAAGAGTTAACTCTGCAATAATTTATATGGCCCCAGATGTTACATTACATTTTAGTATCTCATGGGTGATCAAAAATAATCATAAATTTGGAAGCTAGTTTATTGCACTCTGTAAAAACATATCTAGAAAGTAGTGATGGGGGTGGTGACCATGGTTATGGGGTGAAGAGGTCACACTAAGAAGGGAATTATGAGGGTGTGTGGTGGAAGTCTTTTGATTTTTATAATATATTTCTATGCAAGTAAGAATAAACGCCAGTCTGTTTGCACTAAGCGTGTGTTCTTCTTGTATTCTACCCAAAAGGGATCTGATTGTGCCTGCTTCTTTAGAAATGATGTCCTAATCTGATTTTTTTGCTTGGAGCTGAGATATTGAACACAAAAGGAACGACCTCAAAAGAGAAAATTGAGGTGCAGTGGCCCCTCAACTCTGTAATAGCCTTTTTTAGTTGGAATTGTAAACCCGCATTTAAATGCTACAAAATAAATATTTCACATGCTTAATTCAGTGTTTACCAACACTATGAAGGTAAACAGGTTTAAACTTGAAAATCTGTACTTTGATAATATTCAATATACATGAAAATGATCAGTAAGACATTAGTCATGTTCAATTTCAAAGTTTATAAACAAACATACATTTGATAAATGTAATGTTTGTTTTTGTTAATACACAATAGTGCTTAAACTGCATATAGGTCACAAAACTGCTGTGCACCATGTAGAGGGCATTCAAAATCATTGTGGGAAAGTTGTTTACATTTTTAAGTTGATTAAGAATGGACCCAAATATTGTGTTTGTTGTATAGCTGCTGAAGCTGTCACACAAGAACTTGTGTATATAATGAGGTTCAGTCTGTGATTTCCTCAATGATTATATTTTTGGCTTTATTGCTTTCTATTCTCAGTCTTATACAAAAAAATGTTGCAGCAATTTAAAGTATGTGCGTAAGAACTATAGGTTGTGGGTTCAAATAACTCTTTATTATTTTATACTATTAATTTCAATACACATATTTGTATCAAACCATCATTGCATTATATAGTGATACCTTCATTATTGGACAAGCATTTTAGTTAGAATGACAAGCTTGCAAGAATAGTATCTCTCCTTAGCAAATCATAAGCAATACTGATTAAGGTTTAACATGAACATTGGAATATACAAAACAGATAAGGAAGACAGGCATCATAAATAAAGTACTTGTTAAGCGTGTCTACACAAGGTCCGAGATACCCCTACATATTAAGGATTGAAAAAACAACACTAACCATGGAAAATAATATGTTAGGACCACAAGACATTTTAATAATGTGCTGGGAACCCAAATCCTTGTTAGGTCCTGTATATGTAGTGTTAAAGAATGTGATCATCTTCATTTCAAATGTTTTTCTCTCCTGTTTTTTTTTAATTACCTCTGAGTAGTTTGATTTTTAGGTGTTGGAAGGTGTGATCATTTTGGGCAAAATAGCTCAAATTTGTATTGTGTTTTTTAATATAATGTCTGTGCATATTCATCAGAAGATGCAACTTTTAGCTGGGTTACCCAATGTAACAGCCCCTTTCACATACAGTGTATTGTATTATGTAAATAACATTGGAGGATGTGCATAAATATGAGCCTCTTATGTTATAGGTATTTTTTATGTGGGCTGTGTCATCTTTTCAGATGTTCTGACATAGTTTACAATGAGTTTTGCTGCAAGATTCAGAACCGTTTTCTCTGTTGGGCTGTTCATTGGCCAATCTTCTACTAATTAATGTTTGTTTAAGGTTTGGTGGCTGTCTAAATGCAACAATGGGATGGTTGTGGAATATATTCTTTAATTCTGCGTCCTCTGCAAGTAGTGGCTCCAAATATTTTGCGTATTTCTTGTAGAGCCGAATGGTATGTGGTAACTACAGGTGTACGTGATGTCGTTTCTTTAGTTTTGTACTGTAACAGATGTTTACATAATGTTTCCCAGGTGGAGGTAATTTTCTGTGTAATGACACAGAGTTTGTCTTCTGTCTAAATCTTTCTTCTTATCTTGGATCTTGTGTATAGACTTGCACACTAGACCAAACAAGTACTTTACTTGCATGTCTTCTGTCCCCCATGGGTTTCTTATTGCTCAGAATCTTTGCTCTGTAAATTTCAATGCTAATGGTAAACCTTAATCAGTATTGCTTCTGACTTGTTAAAGTGAGTTGCAACTCTAAGAAGCTTGTCACGCTAACTAAAATGTTTGTCCAGTGAAAAAGGTGTCACTATATATTGCAATACTCTGATTATTCATCTACATTACTGGGCATTCAGGGCTACCCTACTCTTCATCATTTATACCTTATATCGATGATGGAATTCAAACCCACAACAACAATTTATTGCCACTAGGTTTAACTACTACATTATTCTTCTACATGATTTGCAATTGGTGAAAAAAACAATATAGCTAATATAGAACTAATCAGCATGCATAGCTAGGCAGTAAAGCTAATTATGTAGTCTGACAATGTAAGATAGTATAGAAGCAGTCTAAATTCACTAACTTCTAAAGATCATAACTAAATACATTTTGCAGTAATTTCAAAAAGGAAAAAAAAATCTTAAAGCTTTTCCACCTCTGTCTGATGTGCATAGAATGTATTAAGGTATTGTGGAGTCATACCATGGGAGTCCCTATAACTACTAACATTGGTGTCCTTAAGACCCTCCATGGACCCTGTCCCCAAGAGGTCCATAAGAACCTCCATAGTCTCTAACACTAACCCCCATAAACTACTAAAATACAAGAAAATAGAAAGGTCCTAAAATAAAATAATTACATAAAGAATACAAGTTTTGTTAAAATAAAAATAAAAAAATATATATATTTATATTTAATATAAATACATTGCTAAAGTAAAAATAACAGCTTTAGGGAAAAATTGGTTAAACTATACATTACTCTCCCTTGGACAGCCCTCCAGTGATGACCACCGATGCCATCATCCTCAATCTTCAGTCCTGGATACACAGGCACATCCATGTTGCTTGGAAAAAACAACCATATGATCTAAGACCCTTAAAAACAAGTAATGTATGACACACAAAATAAAACACGATAGTTATTTCCTGGTGCTTAAACCAATTTCAATCATTTAAACAAAAAATAGGATTTTTTTATATTGCACAAAATGTTGCAGATTATAATTAAAATATATCCTTAACAACCCAGTATAATTGAAAGAAAATATATTTATATATATATATATATATATATATATTGTGATCAGGATGGTCGTGTAAATCGGTGGTTACTTGAAGAAGAGACTGATACTTGCTTGAAATGCAGCAAATAGGTTTATTTGCAAAAGAAAGTAACAACTGAGCAGTAACTCTGCTTAAAATAAAGGAAATAAACATCTACGTAAACATGCTGACTAACATGCAGGAACACCCTGACTATACCCGGGCAGCTTCTCTGCGCCGGAGAAATTATAAGTTTACCAGTCTCTGCGAGGTGGGAGAGTGCCACCTTGTGGCCAGGATACAAATAGTCCCTTAGACTTGTGAGAGTGCCACGTTGTGGCCAGGATACAAATAGTCTCTTCGACTTGGGAGAGTGCCACCTTGTAGCCAGGATACAAATAGTCTCTTCGACTTGTGAGAGTGCCACCTTGTGGCCAGGATACAAATACTCCCTTAGACTTGTGGATTATGTTGCCACCTTCAGCAACCTCTGGGACACAGCTCCTCTCTGGGACACGGCTCCTCTCTGGGACACGGCTCCTCTCTGGGACACGGCTCCCCTCTGGGACACGGCTCCCCTCTGGGACACGGCTCCCCTCTGGGACACAGCTCCTCTCTGGGACACAGCTCCTCTCTGGTTTATCGGTAGTCTTTTCCACGATTACACAGTCGCGGATGAAGCATAGGGCCCGCCCGTCTCTCCCGTATGCTTCACCCCAGGGACCCTTGCATAACACTAACTTGTATTAACTTCCGTCTTCTAAACTCCGCTTCTTCCCTGGGGCATAATACGTCTGGGTACTTTCATTCAACAGCCTCTGTCAGCTACACACGTGCTTAGGCCTTTAAGGCAACTCTGCCTGGGGATCCTCACTAATCCCTTCACTTACTTGGCGTCCTGAGGCTGTATTCACTCTTCCAGCTCACAACGTCCTGCGACTGCAAACAGCTCACTCTTCTTGCTGTACTCACAGCCACAGTAAATCAGGTAACTCTTACAGGCTTGTTCCAAAACTCACTGTAATTCCACACAGGATCAGCCTCCCTCTGGGGCTTGCTTCTGGCAGCAGCACAACCTGCCCAGAGCCTAGCCAGCCACACCCCCTTTCCATGTCTGCTTTCCAGATTGAGGCCTACAATCTACAACTGTTAGTAAATACTGCTGAAAAACTGAAAGTAAGATTTAACCCATATGTCTAAAAATATGTCTAAAAATGGATGTAAAAAGAATCAGAAGTGCTCATCTGAGAACGAACAACACCTAAAGAGTGATCCAGCCCAGAAATGCCAGGCAATTCTACCCTGAAAAGGAGAAATAGCAAGTCCCAGACGTACGTTTCAGCCTCTGTGAGCCTCTCCTCAGCCCCCCTGCTCAGCCTCAACCCCCCTCCTCAGCCTCAACCCCCTATCCTCATCCTCAACCCCCCATCCTCATCCTTAACCCCCCATCCTCAACCCTCCTCCTCATCCTCAACCCCCCATCCTCATCCTCAACCCCCCCATCCTATACCCCCCTCCTCACTTTTTCCTCTCAATAACTCCCCCTCTCCCTTTCCGCTCACTTACCTCCATCTGCAGCGAGGTGAGCCGTTAAATCGTAGGACTTAGCCAACTCATCGCTGCGAGCCTCGCAAAGCGAGGCAAGCCGTTAAGCCGTAGCACTTAGCTACTGCAAGCCTCGCCAAGAGAGGTGAGCTTTTAAAATACGAGACGCAGGACTTAGAAAAAAAAAATTATGAGACGTAAACATTTATGAGATTAGCGGCCAAACATCAAAAAACCCGAAAAACACACTAAATACACCAAAAAATTCCAAAAACATCACAGACAGCATGGGGCAACAGCCAGGACGTCTGTGAGTGAGGTGGAATGCAAATTTAACTAGATTTAGACGATTTTCGCCACACGAAAATCGCCTAAGCAAGGAAAAAAAGGCAGCCGAAAAAAATCGAAAACAAGGCTACATGACCCCGGACCGCGCAAAACACTGCAAACGCGTAGCACTTTACACATCACACTACAACCTACAAGATACACTATTACAAAAGCCGAAAAATGGTCACGAGACGCATACCTCATTAATAACTTTATGACTATACAATGCCGCTTTACACAATAAACCAATGGCTTTACCTCGCACACGCAGCCTATTTAGAATACACACTTCAATCATTCATTACACTTTATAAGCAGGGCACTAACACTCACAATGTATATTCTATGCAGATGCAAAATACAAACAGATTGTTAGCTCTTCAGCCTATTGCTCGCTGCATATATCAATTAAACATAATTAAAGTATATTAATTTATTGCATAAATAATTAATTATTAATTAATTTAATAAATCATTAATTATTACTTAACTACATATACATAGAAATATATATCTCTCTCAGAGGACTAAATGTACATGACAGGAGAGGCTCGCAATGAGCTCTGAAGGTCCTCACAGTCCAAAAACGTTTAAATTATGTCTCAAACAGCATTCCCATAGCGTCAAATTTTATTGCCTTATCTTTTTCGATGGGCAAGTCGCTAGTATATATATCAACTATAATAGCTGTCAAATATGCAAATGTGTGCATTGGTGCCCGTCACACCAATGTTAAATTGCACTGCGATGAGCAGGCAAACTCGCAATTCCGACCACTTGCGATGAGCGACGCAGGCGCTCATCGTGAGGCCCGCAGTAGTGAGTCTGCAATGAGTGCCGAAGGATGGCTCTTAATAATGTTAATAAGGCGGTGGGAAAAAGAACCCCGGATGCATTAGATACATTGGATTTAATAATAAATAAAATAATAAATAATAACAACATAATAATAGTAATAATACATTACTGAAATTTACACCGCCATCTATTGGCCCTAAGGAGTCATAACAATAACTTGTTAGAGCGCTATCATTTGGATGTGGAAATATTAGTTGCATTCTTACAGCGCCATCTGTTGGATGTAAGGGTAAATTACAACAGTGAAAATACTTTTTGTAGCGCCATCTATTGGATATAAAGGTGTATAATACCAAGAAGCCCCATTCTTCTAACGCCACCTATTGGAGATGAGGACGTAAAGTAGAGGGGAGAAAGGCTTGCAATGAGTGCCGAAGGCGCTCATTTCTGGGCCCACTATGATCGCCAAAGGTGCTCATTGCAATCCTTTTCCCCCTCTACTTTACTTGGCCATAAAGTAGAGAGGGGGGAAAGGCTCACAATGAGCGCAGAAGGTGCTCAGTGCGAAGCATGAAAGTGGCGGATTGGCCGAGGACCGCAATGCGCGAGGCCCGCAAGTTAGAGGGTCTCGCATTGTGTTGCAAACAGCATTGCCAGTCTTAACATTTTATTGCCGTCCTTTTTGAAAGGCAAGTCGCTATATATATATATATATATATATATATATATTGTAAATAAATTGGACATTTGTGTATATATGTAATAAATTATTTGTACATTTGTATTCAAATTGGAATGTCTCCAAATAAGCTAAAAAAAACTTATTTATATATAATATTATTGTTTAACTTATTATTTTTTATAGTGAAAGACTATAAAATACCCAGGCAGTACTGAAAATAAATACATGGCTAAAATGTCAAAAGGAGGATGTGCTTCCAATATCTTAAAAAATGGAAGGTGATAAGTTGGAAATGTCAGGTAATTGGCAGGCAGATAGAAAGTTACACTATGTCCTCAGTGAAGAAAATTAACCAGCAGCTGCTAGCAGAGGCCCCAAGGTCATCTGAATGTCAGAATCAACTAAGGGCCAATCATTCAGAAGGATTCTCTGCTGATATTTGCCCTCACTGGTCATTTTCAGTTCTCCTAGGAACTGCCCTGAACTACTGCCAACATGTGTTCATTTCTAAAAATTACACAGATTGTGATTTATTACCCATCACACAGCAAAAATCCATTGTGAATTAAATCACCCCTTTGTTTAAATTGCTACTCTGCAATACGTATCATATCATCATAAATGACATTGAAGTTATAATCTACAGTACTCTGCTTTAGACACTGATAAGACTCCACCAAGGGACGATCAATACTTACTATTCATTTTTGAAATTATCTTCACATTGATCCCTGAACAAGCGCCAGAAACACAGAGGCACAGTGGCTTTAATACTATAATTATATAAAGGTTTACAGGCTCATCCTCCCAGCCAATAAAAGCTGTCAGCTGGCAGGGACAGTTACAATCCCATAATCCATCAAAATGCTGTTCTCTGACCTATGTGCTTCTGGGCTTTTGGTAAACCTTGATAAACGTGCTTACTGAGGAGAGAAAAGCAACAAATGCTAGGAAAACAAAGCATCAGATTCATATTACTGATTAGGGAAACATGTCCCCTGTACTTCGCCAGCTTTATCACTGCATTGAGAAGGACATTTTCATGTTAGCAACTCAAGGGAACAGTCAGAGAAAAAAATGTACCAACTTTGCTTTTACCAGCAGTATGACTTTGAACCAAATTATAAACTGCTATAATCTCACAGGAGCAGAGTCAGAAAAGGCAGTTTGACAAAGATGCAACTTAACATCTGGGGCAGCTTTGCAAATAAACAACTAAAACTAATTATAATAACAATGCAATATACTTTAACCCGTTCAAAATTGTAGGTCTATTATATATCCTGAAATAGCTAATTAAATCAATAAATACAATTAAAACAGATACAGTGCTTTTGTTTAGCATATGCATTAAATAATTAACTACAATATTTCTGTCTTATTAAATTGCAATTCAGCCAATTGAATAAGGCTCTATTTAAGCACATTGCATATTTTTTTACAGAAGTTTTTAGTCAGTGAAGACCTGGCTTTTGGATAGAAGTTCACTAAAAAAAAACTTCTGTAAAAAAATATGCTCTGTGCTTAAATAGAGACCTATTCAATTGGCCGAATTGCAATTTAATAAGGCTGTTTATGTTTAAATTTAGCTTGAGAAACTTAAATATCACCTTCCAGAGCAATCAGAGAAGAAATATCAATGGAGTATACTGTATATAAAGAATAGCATGAGTAATAGACTACAAGTGATAGAGTATGTGGGGGTTATACATATCCTAGGCTGAAGACTTCAGTGTATAATCTTGATACTCATTTGTTCTAACTTATTTAAACAGCTAAGAAACAACAAGCATATCTGTACGCTATGATTCCCTGCACGTGCACTTATTAGTAAAAACTACTATGCTCTCTCCTGCCTACTATCTGCCCTATTACATTTGAGAAGTCCAACGTCAAGCCCGCAACGGCTGCAGGCTTGAAATTTGGCTGAGTTACGTTGCTATTAAATTAGAATGGGCTGAGAGTTACAGGTTTAGACTGGAAAAAGAGATCATTAGCGTTACATCACAGAAAAAGGGGAGGTTAGATTTCAAAGTCCTACGGGCTTCCAATACAAGTTGCGATTGGACCCACATTCCACAATAATGTAATATTAATAAAGCCGTAAATATGATATACTATTACATGTTACAGTATATGTATTAACACATTTATTGCCGGGATCGAAATAACACAGAAATTAAACATGAAATAAAATATATTTTTGGGGCCGATTTGCTTGCTTGAGAATGTTGTGCTATTAATTCTAAGATCTAACATCACTTTCCCTTTTAATAAAAGTACAGTAGTGTGTTTTTATTTGCATTTACAGGGCTACATATTGGTCTTTACCCCCCTTGCGAGTCCTCTCCAGCACATGTTGGGCTTTGGACTCCATTTCGTGTTACAGGCTAGCTTGCGGGTGACTTTGTTGCAATTTAGTAGCATGATTGGAATTGAAGCGGTTACGGGCTTGGCAGATCAAAGGATTTGCGGGCTGCAAAGTTCCCCGTTCATGTCCCTGTAGGCATTTTTGGGCCGTCCTGCGGCTTACCCCATAAGTCGTCTGCGGGGACATTTACTGGGCTAATTTAATAATCCTAAATCCTACTTTCAATTTTGCTGGCTACTTTTCAACACGGAGCCCGAATTTAATGAGGCTGTGTGTATCCTTCCCTACAAAAGTACTGAAAGCATATCATAGATAATCTAGGGCAGTATTTCCATTTATACTATGACTAGAAAATTGCCATCAAAAATGACAGGAATGCAATTTTAAGCCTGGCAGTGCTGTTTGCCACACAATCTGAGCACCTTTGGTACTCATCGCGAGCCCCGCACTGAGCGCCTTTGGTGCTCATTGAGTGGTTCGCAATGAGCACCTTCGATGCTCAATGTGAGCCTCTCCCCCCGTCTACTTTACTCAGGCCTTGCCAACCCACAACTTTCGTTCTTCACAATGATCACCTTCGGCGCCCCTCCCCAGTCTCTGCCTCCTGTGTTTGTTTCCCCCTCTCTCCCTACCCTGTGTCTTTTGTTTTTCCTTATCCCCCCGTGTCTCTTTTCATCCGTCTCTCAGCCATGTGTCTCTTTCCACTCTTTTCCCCGTCTCCCTCCCCTGTGTCTTTCTCCTCTGTGTCTCTGCTCAAGCTTTGCGTGGCTCGTGATGAGTTCCGTTGCTTGCGTTGTTCGGCTAAGTGTTACTGGCTTTGTGATCAAGTTTACTGTCTTGCATTAAGTATTACTGTCTCCGGGGTTGTTTTTACTGCCTTCAGCCTCGTTTTCATCCGTTTATGTTATTTTGGACGCCATTTTTTTCTCGCTTACACTTGCTTAGAGCGCCAAAAAATGCCAAATATGGCTCAAATTAACTTGCAACCTCACAGGCTCCCTGGCTCTCCCCCTGTGCTGTGTGTGAGTGTGTAATTCATTTATTTGTATTATTTGTTGTTTTTTGGCGGTGTTTGTAGTTACGCGCTTGAACCAATTTTGGCCGTAAAAATTAGTAAACTGCGTTCCTCGCGATCAGCGGAAAAGTGATCGCCATGAGCGCCTTCTGTGTTCATGTCTATGCTGTTTTAAAGTCCTGTGGGCCTTCAGCGCTCATTGCAGCCTAACTCCCGCGGGCCATTACCTTTTTGCCCAACATAAGCAACCGGTTGCCCTAAGTTACTTGGCTAGGTATGATTATGTTGTTGTTCAGTCGTGTCTGACTTTCTGGGAACTTATGGAATGCAGAGCGTCAGGCACATTTATTGTTCACTTTTATCTCCCATTTGTGTTCCAAGCTTCCTGTGTATACAAGAACTAAGTAAATTTACTCTGAAAATATACACATGTTTTCCATACATGCCTGGTCTCCCCAATGCAAAATCACATACTTATTTTTAGTCAGATTTTGCTAAACCAAGTTGAGACTTATGGGGATACTGAGACTCAATGTAAGAGCTAAGCTGCAAATAAAATATATGTTGGATCCAATCAATTGCTTTTATGTTTGTGTCAATGTAGAGTAAACAACAAGCACTATGTTTTTCTTATGTTTCTCATTTTTATGAAGAATAATTCATTTAGCATTGGGCATATATCATTAGCCGATATTTCAGCATATATGAAGATCAGAGGGGAGATATTTCTTTCATTTACTTGTGGCAAATCATTTTAAAAACAATAAACACAAAGTTGTAGCATATAGTTTTCCTAATCTTTCCCTCAAATGTTTTTAATTTCCTCCATCTCTTTTTTAAGTGGTTTCCTTTTCTCAAATTTTTTCAACTTTAGTTTTTTTATTCATTTAGTCTAGGTCGCGTCAGCCATGCAATATATAGCTTTTTAATAATATGCTCCAGCTTTCACACACATTGTAATCCCTTTCTTTAATATTTCAATATTATTAAATTCAGGAGCTCCATTATATCTGTGTTTTTACTCTGTGCTCTCTCCTTCCTTGCATTACACTGTCTCACTTTGAGTTCACTCACATCAAAATCCAGAAATCTTCTCTCCTGGGTCACTATGCAGTATCAGACAGATGCAGTTACCTGACTGAAACAAAACAGGTAAATGTTCTAATGAGCCATTGACTTCAAATGAAGTCTCATGTCAAATAAATATTTCCCTAAAATGTTTTGAAAATTGCCTTATAAAACAAAGATGAAACTAATCACAATTATAAACCAACATTTTCAATATTTCCAACAAAACTTGACCTTGCCCAGAGAGCCAGATGCAGATCTACTGCAGGTGCACTGTGGCCTTTAAACAGTGGGGCACATTTAAAGGACTACTGCAATTCAAAAAGAACGACACTTAGGGCCCCATTCCAATCTTTTGTGCAGGCAGTTATGGTGCATGTTGCATCACAACTTAGAAAACCTATCAATTACTTTCCCTCTAAATTTCAGCTCTACGTGGATGCACCGGCACCTAGCAAGTTACCCCTACCACAGAGGTCCCTAATGGACCCCAGTGTCACATAAATAAGATCCTTAATGGCATCTTAATCTTAACCTAGCCATGGAGGACCTCCATGGCATCAAATATAAGCCTATATATTATGGACGTCCTGTAAGAACCTCCATGGCATGTACATTTAACATATATGCCATGGAGGTACTGGAATGACCTCAGTGGCACATATCATAACCATATATGCTACCATTGATAAGGTCCGTCAATCTGAGCATTCTGTTTGGTTAAAAAAAAAATCCGATGCTTAAGAAGCGGGGAAAAATCTTTGAATGGCTGAAATATGAGTGATACCTATTTCAGAATAGAAAAAAATAGTAATAAAGGTGCAAAAGTAAGGCAAAAGCCATTTGCTGCAGAGGAGCTCCTCATAGGAGGAGCTCTGTTAGGTAAAACATTTCAAAGGCTCAGAAGATGATGATTCTGTGGTTCAGTCAAGATAGAAGAGGACGTGATTCTTCAATCAACAGGGATAGCTAACTTGATCCAGTGCACAAGAGTGAGGACCAGGGATATACTAGAAAGGCAATTTTTTTTTCATTTATTGTATTTTTTTCATTTTTTATTTTATTTAACTGAAAATCTTTTTTTCTGTATTTTTTTTTGTAAATATTTTTTTTTTAAGTTTAGACTTTTTAAATTTAATTTTAAAATTTAAATTTTTAATATGATTTCGGATTTTTTATTTATTGTAACTTATTTTTTATGGTAGTTTTTTATTTATTTTAGTAGTGCATTTAAATATTTGTTTGTGTATTGGTGCTTCTTTTAATTAGGGTGCCATGGGTTCTATATACCCTGCCATCCCGGCAGTTAGGGGTTAACGTAGAATACAGTAGAAAGTTGTATAATGTAGCTTTCTATGATAATCTTGAAGATTTTGGATTATGTACTAAATAACAACTCAACCTACTAAATTGATAGTGTATAAATTGTTAATTCTCTTGTCTAACGCATTTGATTCACATCCTATTGCTGTTTACTCACCAATCTCCTAAATTAATATGTTTAGCAGATAAGATAACTGCATGCATTACCTGTTAGTTTCTATTACATTTGATCATTCTATTAAGGATATGCACACCCTACTCCTCAGGTCATGTGTCTGTAACATTCTCAAATGTTGACAACCATTTTCCTATTATTGCATATGAATATTGCAAACTTCATATTATATATCTGATACACATTTATTACATGCTATTAAATGTGAGGAGATACACAGTAAATGCTAAAACATAATTATTGTTAAAGTAGATTGTAAATGTATTTGTAGGGCAGATGGGTAGGTGTTAACCTCTGGGGCTCTGTATTAATGTGGTGTTACTTAACATTAGTTGGATGTCAGTGTTTAATTGTGTGAGCAGGTATTTGTAATTGACACAGTGATTTATGCGACTGTTCTTTATTATTGTTGTATATGGCAAGATAAACCATTAGAAAGGCTTATTTTTGTACTTTAGGATGTGTAGACTTCATTAAAGTCTTGAAACATTATCTTTAGGCTACTTATTTTTTCTACCAGGACACTCCTAGCTCAAGTGCCCAGTTAGTATCCTTGTAAGTGGTTTATATGCTCTCAATGGAGGATTATTTTAAACGTAAGGATTGGTCTCACCATGAGCACTTACAGAGCCTTATGAGAGCACTTAAGAGGGAAATGTAATATCTACATGACTCTCTATGTTGAATTATCACGAGCAAGATTTCCTACAGGAGCCTTTTTATCATGGTAATCATGCAAAATGTGTTATTTAGTAAATGATTGGAAATAAAATATGTATTTGAAAAAAATCTCTTCTATGAAGCTTCTAATATTTACATTTGAAATTCAGTGTTAATGGCAGTATCAGAGCACATTGTCTCCACACCCCTGCTAGGTGTCCAGGGAGTGGAGTGAGAGTAACCAGTAAGCTGTCTTACCACTCTAAGTTTGCCTACTGTCACTACTACAGGGAAGGAAACAGGTAAAGACTTCTATCAGAACCGCTCTCATCGAGACTTATTAAATAATAATAATAGGGAAACGTATTTCAAAGTGCTTCAAATATGGCATTATGTTCCCACTATGGTTGCTAAGATGTCCCAAAATAAAGAGTTGGAAAAATGTTAAAGATGGAAATGCAAGGAAATACAAATTTTCTGGAGTAGATGTTTTGAACAGCTATCTTGCAATTTAAACAGACATATCCCTCGCTCAATTGAAATGGCTCTATTCCACATATTTCCATCTTCCATGAATTTAAAAGAAGTAGCTTATTTTATCAATTTCTTTATGGTGGCTAAAAGACTAATTAATTAACTAATTAATTGGAAATTGGCACAATTAGAGCCCTTGAGAGGGAATATCTAGAGTTACACCAAATTCCTATAGACACAACAAAATGGGCCCTCTGGGACGACCTACATAACTAAAAATGTTACCGACTTGCCTCTCCCCCACCTTCATGCCTTGGGTCTTTTATTTTTCTCTTTTTCTTTCTTATTTTCTTATATGTTCTATAGTGATATTGTATTAACTTAAAGAAATGTCAACATTGTAACATGTAGAAACAGTGATAGTTAGTATATATTGTATATTTTTCTAATTTTTCAATAAAAAAACATTTCAAAAAAGAACTGCTCTCATCCATGGGTGTTGAAAGCAAAGAAAATCTAGGGTGGGGTACCTCGTATAGTATAAACATATCACACAACTGCTACTCTACACAGAAACACACACACTGAAAGATCCCCCCCACGCCCGCCCCCGTTCCTATACCCTTGTCTCATCCCTAGACATCCAATATAAATATTTTTATATTTATACTAATCCATTAATATATAGTTTATAGTGGTTTGTTAAATGCCCTACATCATTTTTCAGTCATGCATTTGTGGATCAGGCTCATTAAACTATTAGAAAGCTAGTATTGCCTTCTAGCTGATATTCCTATATGTACTACTCTTTTTTAGACTATTACTGTGCAAAGTGATTAATATTACTTTTAATCTCTATAAATAAATAAATATTCTACCTACTGGGTGATTCATATACTCTGTGAACTTGTAGAACACCTTCATGTTTGTATAAATATAATGAAAATTAACTGGAATTGATATACTGTAAGTTATCAAAACATGCTTTTGTACTTGAATGTTACAAAATTTCCAGATGGGTCTTTTAAAGCATTTCTTACCTAATCATTATTTTGTAATTAAAAGCTTGACAATCTAAGGTTACACTATTATTCTACATTTATTACTTGACTTCCATAAAAACATTACTGAAATATTGCAATTAGACTGCAGTATATGCATTATAAAAATGTTAACATATAAACTGGGTTGCTGTACTGCAAATCAATCAGTGAATAGATATGTGTTCATTATGGAATCTAAACAATCTTGTAAAATTAGATTAATGCGTTATGTCTTTTTAATTTTGTTTAGTCACTTCAGTTGTTTTTAAATTTAAATTAAAAGATAGTGCCAATAATTGGCAATGGTCTAAACAGTGATATGAAATACTAAAGTTCAGGTTGCATTATCAAGTTTTTATTTAATTGCTTTCAAAATTTAACAATAGAAAAGTACTGGACTGTGGAAGAACAGCGCCAACCCAAATAACAGACGGTGTATCTATTATCTCACTTCCATGAAGGTCATTGACCTATGACAGTTGGAGCAGAAAAAGCACTGTGAGGGATGTGCAATTTAATCTTTACACAAATAAAAGAGAAGTATCACAATGCCAGTATAATGAAGAGTCTCTGAGAGAAAAAGAAAAGTATGTCCCTGAGGAAATTCTTCATTCCATTTCTTAAACTGTTCAAATGCATTCACACTATGAAGTTCACTCATTGTGTTGACACACGTATTAATAGTATTTTGGTTGGAATGGTGTAGGTGTTTTAAAACGATTGCAGAGTCCAGCTCTGACTCAAATTTCCTTTCATTCATTCATTACTATTCAATGTCAGCTGCTATGGACCATTGTTTGCCAAAAATGCAGGAATGATTGAAATAGACTGCATTTTATACTTCATGTTTTGAACAAGACTTTCTGATGTTTGTTTTTTTCGCTTTTCCATAATGATTTTGCTGTGTCTTGAGGTTTTTAAAAGTACGTCCTTAAACCTCTTGAAATGAAGGGATTTTTTATTGTGTGGATGATGTACTATTATTTCATTTTACAGAAGTTTTTATTTTTATTTTATTATTACGATATTGTCTTGTTTGCAGGACAGGCATAGCACATTACATTGTAAGATTCAATCAGAAAAGGCCAGACTCAAATCTTGCTCTGATTTGGTCTGATTTTTCCTATCTAGGAAACAGCATATTTTTCTAACAATGAATATTCCAGAATCAATGGCTAGTTTCATATTCTAAAGATTAAGTAAAAATGTCAGAATTTTTTTTTTTGTATTCGGTTTATGAAGAAGCCTTCTGTAATATTGTGGAACAATTAATACATATACATTCTTGAATGTGTTTTTATAATTAACAAATCAAATCCAACTAGTATTGTTAATGTATGCTATAATTTATTGTAATCATATGATGCTCATTTAGATATCATGTGGCATAATGTTCTATGTAAAGACAGTGCTAAACGGAGCTTATTTTGTGGCACTAAACTAGAGTTCAGCACCTAAAGCTTAGTTGGTGCACACATATTATATGGACGTTCTATCCCTATGACCTCAAGTTAACCTTTGGATTCATGAAATAGATTCTCAGTGGAGACTATAATAAAGTAAGACAATCAAACACTCTCAGAATGCATGTAGGGCTAGTACATTGCTATGGTCCAGATTGTCTAATATAGAAAGGTATATATAGTATATAGGGAAAGCTGAAAATCTATTATTGAGTGACAAATTAATTGAGTCAACATGAATCTACCTAGTACACAATCAAGCAAGATATTGAAGACCTATGACTATGTGTCTGGGAGCATGAAACACATCTAGGATATATATTTTGCTCTACTGACTCTGTGGTGTTTGTTTTTTTAAAGTAATAAATGCAATGTTTTAATGCTGTACACATTTTTAGCATTATTTTCTTTTCACACACTTGAGCTGAGCTTCCTTTTTCTCAAATGAATGACGTAAAAATAATAAAATATGATGCTTTATTAGTGGTCAATGCCACAGTACCCAATGATATATATACTCACTAACAACTAATCCAATACATGCAGCAGATATATGTAACAGTTTGTCTCAATTACCATACAACTTTGCCATTATAATGATCTATGAATGCTTATTACTCATATAATTATTGACATGTGTATAAATCAAATATTATCACCAAAATAGTCAAAAAAGTACTTGCAAAATTTGCAGCTGAGAGGTAAATATAGTTTATCTTGTATTGTAATACAAATAATGTGATATTTGCCAAATATGTATAGGTTATATTCCATCCCCCTTCTAGATTGCTACCTTGTTGTGGTGGAGGGGCTTGTTTACCTCAAAGTAGGGACACCCAAATGGGTAGGTTGTGACAGAGAGGTTAGACAAATCGCAGTCTACTGAAGAAGGAACTGGCAAACCACTCCAATATCTTTGCCAAGAAAACCTTATGGATAAGCACAACCGGAGGCATAATGATATGGCATTGGCACCTTCAGGTCTTAAGGTTTCTACCACATTACTGGGGAAGAGCAGAGGTAAAGTACAAGCAGCAGCAGATCTAATTAAGTGTTTTTGCAAAAGACGTGAGGACGCCCTGCTGTATATGTATTTGGAGCGGGATGGAAAATCCACTGCTGCAAATAGCAATTCAGTATAGGTATCTGAAATGAATTAAATGGTGTCCAAAGTAGTGTCCCTAAAAATGACAGAATGATTTCAATTAAAATCAAAGGCAAACCATTTAATATAACAGTTATCCATGTCTATGCTCCCATCAGGCTGAAGTTGTCCATTTCTACACAGATATTCCAAACCTTCAAGATATAACACCAAGAAAAATATTTTATTCTCATTATAGAAGATTGGAATGCAAAAGTAGGGAACCAAAGGATATCTGGAATAATGTGCAGATTTGGCCTTGGAGTACAAAGTGAAGGAGGTCAGAGATTAGTAGAACACTTTCATAATAAACACCATTTTTGTTCAGCATCAGAGAAGACTCTTCACATGGACATCACCAGATGGACAATATAAAAATCAGTTTCACTATATACTTTGTAGCCAATGATGAAAGAGCTCAATACAGTTAGCAAAAGCACACCCTGGAGTTAAGATCACAAGCTTCTTATTGCAAAGTTCAGAATAAAACTGATATAAAGAGGGAAATCCTCAGATGAAGCAGATACATAAACGACCAGGTAAGTTACCTGATATTGTGGATGGGGCTTTCTCAGCCTTCTTAAACACTTCCTGTCTACCTCTTTCCTGCACCTCAGTCCAGCCCTGATCTGTGCCAGAAGGTTGTTTCTCAGCACTCTCCTGCCTCAGGCTTACTAAGTCTGCTCTTGTCGCTTCGCTTCCTAAGATCTCTCAAGCACTTGCTGTTGTCCGGCCCTCTTGCAGCCATGTCCACGAGGGCATACACATCACTGGAGAGTGATGGTGGACATGCCCGCCAAGGCATCCACGGAGTCACAGTTTCAGAAGATTGTTCCTACATTGCTAGGAATTGTGGTTCCAGAGGGACATTCACTTAGCAAGGTGAGTCGCAGTTTTGGGCAGCCTGCCTTGCCCATGTCCAAGGTATCGCTTTTTGGCTTTCGAGCCCACACTGTAAGATTTGGCCCAAATTTACTAAATAAGTCACACATCAGCCTTCGCAGGCTCCACCCAATCATTCTGGCAAATTTGTGTCTTTGCCCATGTCCAAGGACCCGCACCTCTCACGCTTACATGGCATGGTTTAACCATCACTTCACATGGAGCCACCAGTTATCCATCAGTCCTAAATCGCTTTTGCTAAGCATTTCATTCATTATTTGTGGCCTTTTTCACTAAGCAAAGCACGCTTCTCTGCCTTTAGCAAGCTTTCATGTCATATTTTGGCTTGCATCATCACTTTGCTTTTAGCCTCCAGCTTTCCATTAGTCATCACCAATTTTTCTTGATCATTTGCCTATTTTTCACATAAGCAATCCTATCAGCCTGGAGCAAAGCAGCCCATGTCATATATGGCCCACTTCATCACCTCACTTTAAGCGCTCAGCTTCCCATTAGTCCTAAATGCCTACTTTATATAACATTTCTGATTCCCCTTGTGCTGAATCGGCAATCTCAGATAAATATATGGACAAATGGATGGGGAAGAAGTAGAGGCAGTGACAGATTCTATCTTCCTAAACCCCAATATCTTTGCAGATGGTGACTGCAGCCATGAATCGAAAAGATGTTTGCTTCTGAATATGAAAGCTATGCAAGTCTGGATAAGCTACTAAAAAGTAAAGATATTACACTAACAAAGGTCTGCATAGTTAGAGCTCTGGTATTCCCAGTAGTAACATTTGAATGTGAGAGTTGAACCATGAGGAATGTTGAGCGCAGTAGAACTGATGCCTTTGAATTCTGGTGCTGGAGTAAACTGCTTAGAGGGACAGTGGCTGACAGATGTGCCTGGTGTGCTGCAATCTATAGGGTCAGAAACAGTTGGACACTACTGAAAAACATTACTCTGTTGAGTATGACATATAAATTACTGAGAATATACAGGTATAAAAGAAGAAAGTGGGTGGAGATTTGGAAAACAGACCTCATTACAATAAGAGATTGTTAGGAAATTAGATGAAAGTTGATGCATCTATTAATCAATCTATTAATAGAATACAGGGAGTGCAGAATTATTAGGCAAGTTGTATTTTTGAGGATTAATTTTATTATTGAACAACAACCATGTTCTCAATGAACCCAAAAAACTCATTAATATCAAAACTGAATATTTTTGGAAGTAGTTTTTAGTTTGTTTTTAGTTTTAGCTATTTTAGGGGGATATCTGTGTGTGCAGGTGACTATTACTGTGCATAATTATTAGGCAACTTAACAAAAAACAAATATATACCCATTTCAATTATTTATTTTTACCAGTGAAACCAATATAACATCTCAACATTCACAAATATACATTTATGACATTCAAAAACAAAACAAAAACAAATCAGTGACCAATATAGCCACATTTCTTTGCAAGGACACTCAAAAGCCTGCCATCCATGGATTCTGTCAGTGTTTTGATCTGTTCACCATCAACATTGCGTGCAGCAGCAACCACAGCCTCCCAGACACTGTTCAGAGAGGTGTACTGTTTTCCCTCCTTGTAAATCTCACATTTGATGATGGACCACAAGTTCTCAATGGGGTTCAGATCAGGTGAACAAGTAGGCCATGTCATTAGATTTTCTTCTTTTATACCCTTTCTTGCCAGCCACGCTGTGGAGTACTTGGACGCGTGTGATGGAGCATTGTCCTGCAGGAAAATCATGTTTTTCTTGAAGGATGCAGACTTCTTCCTGTACCACTGCTTGAAGAAGGTGTCTTCCAGGAACTGGCAGTAGGACTGGGAGTTGAGCTTGACTCCATCCTCAACCCAAAAAGGCCCCACAAGCTCATCTTTGATGATACCAGCCCAAACCAGTACTCCACCTCCACCTTGCTGGCGTCTGAGTCGGACTGGAGCTCTCTGCCCTTTACCAATCTGGCCCATCAAGACTCACTCTCATTTCATCAGTCCATAAAACCTTAGAAAAATCAGTCTTGAGATATTTCTTGGCCCAGTCTTGACGTTTCAGCTTGTGTGTCTTGTTCAGTGGTGGTCGTCTTTCAGCCTTTCTTACCTTGGCCATGTCTCTGAGTATTGCACACCTTGTGCTTTTGGGCACTCCAGTGATGTTGCAGATCTTAAATATGGCCAAACTGGTGGCAAGTGGAATTGTGGCAGCTGCACGCTTGACTTTTCTCAGTTCATGGGCAGTTATTTTGCGCCTTGGTTTTTCCACACGCTTCTTGCGACCCTGTTGACTATTTTGAATGAAACGCTTGATTGTTCGATGATCACGCTTCAGAAGCTTTGCAATTTTAAGAGTGCTGCATCCCTCTGCAAGATATCTCACTATTTTTGACTTTTCTGAGCCTGTCAAGTCCTTCTTTTGACCCATTTTGCCAAAGGAAAGGAAGTTGCCTAATAATTATGCACACCTGATATAGGGTGTTGATGTCATTAGACCACACCCCTTCTCATTACAGAGATTCACATCACCTAATATGCTTAATTGGTAGTAGGCTTTCGAGCCTATACAGCTTGGAGTAAGACAACATGCATAAAGAGGATGATGTGGTTAAAATACTCATTTGCCTAATAATTCTGCACTCCCTGTATAACTTGTGCAAGCTATAACAAGTGAAAGATTGTTATCAATATAGCTAGTGAAAATTGGTCTATTTTGAATAATAATTTTAAATGTAAAGCTGGCTTGACAGTTTGTGGACATACAGTAGATGTAAGTCTTAATGTAGAATCTAGTGTCAGATAGCTTGTATGCAATGGATATGTGTAGTGGATCAAATAATGGCACTGGAAACATTGCTTAGAGATCACTAATGAAGTAGTGGATGTATTGAGCTGAGGTTCTGTATCCAGTGACTCAGAGAGGATTGTTGCCCTAATTATATTGGTATAGAAAGGACCGCCCTATTAAATTCCCTCAACATGTAAAACCGTAGCCCTTAAGACACGCAGCTATTACATTGGCCACTTAAAACAACCCACCAACGACTTGTGGGGTAAGGGTGAAAAAACCCTATGGGATATCGATAATTGCACTCTGCAGCCACAAGTCTTGTTCTGTCAAACTCGTTAATGATACATTCCAATCACGCTATTAAAGTGCAACAAATTCACTGGCATTCAAGCCTGTAACCCGCAAATGGAGCCTAAAAGCCAACAGGCACTGGAGA
Source organism: Discoglossus pictus (assembly GCA_027410445.1). Classification (NCBI taxonomy): domain Eukaryota; kingdom Metazoa; phylum Chordata; class Amphibia; order Anura; family Alytidae; genus Discoglossus; species Discoglossus pictus. Next base: position 153,718,960 of record CM050166.1, on the reverse strand, counting down.
GGACCCACTAGGGGGTTAAAATCCTATCCGTAGCACTGTAAATGCAAATATACACACACTACTGTACTTATAATTAAATCGAAAGTGATGTCAGGTATTAAAATTAATAGCACAACATTCTCAAGCTCACAAATCTGCAATATTAAATCCTGTTTTTATTGTTTCATTTCAGTGTTATATCGATCCCAGCAATCAATGTATGTGTTAATACATATAATGGAACTTGCATGGACTATAATATCATATTTACTGATTTATTAATATTACATTATTTCTGGAATGCGAGTGCAATCGATAATTGAAATCCGTAAGGCTTTGAAATCTAACCTCGACATCCAACGTGCAAAAAATGGTTTACGGGCTTGCGTCTCTGGCCCGTATCTCGCGGCATGGTGAAATTTAATAGCTCTGTAACGCAGCCTATTTTCAAGTCTGCAGCCTTTGCTTGCTTGCCGATACCGCTATGGGCTTCGAATTTAATGGGGCTGAGAGTCTTGGGAAAACCTGACAGAGGAGAAAAAGTGATTGTAGATAAGGAAATACTGAGGGAGTGGTCAGTTTGGTAGGTAGAAAAGATTGCTTTGTTATGTCCAGTGGAGTGGAGAACATATAGTAAAATAAGAGGATAACATGCTGAACATAGCAGTGAGAACAAAGAGAAGTAACATGGAATTGTTGAAGGAAGTATAGATATTGAGGAGAAAAAGTAATAAAAAGTGACAATAAAATTTAGCAACAAGTGAGGTCTTGGCAGTCTTTGTGGAATGTATAGGTTGAAAGAAAGGTTGGATGGAGTCAAGGTGGGAAATTGTAAATGAGCGAGATAATTATTGACTAGTCTTTTTAATAACATGTAAACTAATAAACAATTTTACAAAAATATATATAACAATATATATCTGAGGAATTTACTAAATAACAAATTCCACTATTAAAGATGCAAAATGGAAACAACCGATTACATCTCTTCTGATCACTATTTTACGTAGAATCTCTATAAAATAGTTCAGACTATTCTCCATGATCTGTCCTGACCAATTGTGAACAATAATGTAAAGAAATATGCTTTGACCACAGTGAGGTGAATTTACTAAAGTTTCCCTGGTGGTTGATTGGATTGCGATGGGCCATGATGACCTAGAATACAGCACTGCATTATAGACTATTAAATGTATTATGTATTATAGACTATTAAAGGTAAAAAAATATATATTAACCTGACATATAGCTAACACATGTGATATGGGCATTTTTAGGGCATGTTGTGGGTGTGCTAAGGCTGACCAGCCTAACATGACATTGCTGGATTTAGGCTGTCAAATTTAGGAAACTTAATTTATGATCTAAAGACGCCACAATTCTATTATTTACAATTGCATACTAAAACCATGTGATTTCAAAAATAAAATTATTAAAATAATCCCTGCAAGTTTTATATTTATTCTAGTAACTTTCCAATCCTCAATAACGGTACCAAATAATGTTATCTTCAATTGTTTGTGCTGTCTGTCTCTGTGCTATTTGTCTCTGTGCACTCTCTCTCCATGTGCTCTCTCTCTTTCTGAGAGCTCTTTCTCTCTCTGCAAGCTCTCTCTCTCTCTCTGTGCCCTCTCTCTCTCTCTGTCTGTGCCCTTTCTCTCTGTGCCCTCTCTCTGTGAGTGCCTTCTTTCTCTCTGTCTGTGCCCTCTATGTCTCTCTGCCAGGAATGTGCATGCTCGCGTCACGGCCGTACTAGTCCCTATATTTACTGGCAACTTTAATGCCTGCACAGAACAGTCTAAACAGGCGTTACTGACAAGTTGTCAAATATTATGATGGATTATATCTATTTGGAGACCAGGAATAAGCTATCATAATCCTTCCCTGTCATGATCACAGCATGGAAGAGGTTAACATGTTTAAAATAAAAAATATATAATAAAACTTGTTAAAATAAAACTAATAATACGGGAATAGCCCCTTCTTAGCAGTGAAGGGCTAACCTCCCCTTCCCTAACACAGCCCTTTGACTTGGGGTGGGAACATACATAAATAAGTAACTGGAAATTAACTCCTACCTCCAATGGGAAGGAATATAAGCCCTCCACTCCTTTCTCTGACAGGCTGTTGTATTGGTCAATCAGAGATAAGCAACTCTATGAGTATTTTGTTGTTTTGTAATTTAGTCATGTCTGACTCTCAGTGACCCTATGAACTGCAGCACGAAGGCACATCTATCTGGTTGTACGAATCAATACAGTATTTATGGCAAAGATACTGGAGTGGGTTGCCAGTTCCTTCTCAGGTGGACCATGATTTGTTTGATCTCTGCTATGGCCTGCCCATCTTGAGTGACCCTACATGGTATATCTCACAGCTTAATTGAGGTACACAAGCACTATCACATGACAAGGAAGCAATACACAATGTGTTATTAGTATGGATAAGAGTAGGGGAATTTATGCCTGTTTATAGATGGTACCAGGGGTGTAGGAGCCAGAATAATTCTGGGGGGAAAACAGCTCATTGTATATACAGGCCGTAAAATAGCTTATATATACATGCATGCAAACATAGAAAAATTTCACCACTTCATGGACCACATCTTAATACATTTTGAGAGGCATATCAAAGTTTCATGGATTAATATATTTCTGCACTCCATAGGCAAATAGCATCCTTGCTCTATACAGCACATTTAATAAAACATTTTATTTATGATTATGTCTTTCCCCCCCTAGGGGTGTTTACATATGCATCTTAATCCCCCCCCCCCCCCCCAATCAGCATGGAGCATTTGGTACCAATTTTAACCAATATTTACCTGCTGTGTCTTCCTCAGCCAATAGGAGAGCACTGATATCAGCCCTTAAGTCACTGCTGGGAGGTGACCCACCCGCCTGCTTCCTGCTTCAGTGTCAGCTTTCTGCTTTATGCTGTGCTGCCGGACCCTGACAGCACAGTCAATAGGTTTCTCCAAGCTGCAGCTTGGTTACAAGAACCTATAATTAGAAAAATGGGTAACAGTTGCTCTTTAAAACATAGGCAAGTGAAAAGCCTTGGTCATTTTTAGAGTGAATCTTAGTTTCAGGAAATGATCTCCTTTTGTAGATATATAGAAGGGAATAGCTGTGAAAAGGGTCTTAAGGAGGTGTCTTACAGAAGGGAGCTGTTATTGGAGCTGTTATATGGAAGAGAGCAGCTGTGAAAAGGGTCTTAAGAAGGTGTCTTAGAGAAAGGAGCAGTTTGCTGATTGATACATTTGTCTAACCTAGCAGCACACAATTACATTACTAATGTGCACACAATTCTAAACCATATACTTGTTATTTTATATATTTTTTTACATTGTACAATATTTCGCAGAATTACAGTTAAAATCATCTTGAGATGGAAATCGTAACTCTGTAGTATTATGTATGTTTTTCTGTGCGGTTGTTTTTAATGACCTTGAGTAAAATACATCTTCAAATTTAGCATCATTTTCAATTACCCTTTCCTACCAGTGGTCAATGTTTCACTCTGTGCATCATTCATTGATGAGAAGGTGACCTCACCAACTAAATGCTGAATGTATCCATTTCTTGTAGATGATGTGCCCATTAATGTAATACATCACTACTATAGTAAATTTCTTTCCAACAAAGATCTTCAGTACATTTTGAGACATCAACAGAACCCAAAGGTTCAGCAGTAAACTGATTAAAAAAGAAAAGGTTTGTTTAACATTTAAAAGACAAAGGTATTAACAGTTACGTTATGAATTAAATTTTTTAACATGGCATTGTTTGCAGTAAATGTACATTGGGCCATATTCAATTCAATCAGTCAGCCGAATGTCTGCGGGCGAGTTGCGGTCTCCTGTACGTCTTGTTTGCAATGCTATTCAATTGCTGAAGCGCGTGAGTTACAGGCCTGAGCCTCAAGCCCGTAAATCTCTCCCACTGCCGCAAACTGTTAAGGGACTGGCTGAGTGCAATTCGCCGTTACGATCCAATCGCGGTTTAACGTAATGCGACCCAGCCTCTCAGTTAATAGAAAGCAGCCTATGTCAGAGGGAGACTATAAATTAGAGTTCCACCAGCCCATGCGTTGACTGTGTTTTACTTTCTTTCGAGTGTAGGAGAGATTTGAGAAAGGTAGTTTGTGATTTTATTGATTTTTTTATTCTATTTCATACAGATTTACACTTAATACGTGAATACACATATTTAAAGATTACCAGATTATGCATATTTGCAATACACATAGTCTAAAGAACACACATAGAGACACATATAGTTAGGTCACACCACACATGCCCCCATCCCCCAAAAGTTATTAATAACACATAGCACACACATTTTATTTTACAACATACATATACAGTAAAACATTTTTTTATTTATCCTTATTTTAATTTTGGGAGGGAGGAGAGAGGAGGGGTGAGGAGTGGAGAGTTGAGGAAGAGGAGAGTGGAGGAGGAGAGAGAGGAGCATGAGGTGGCCATGGGGAGTAGAGGTGGGGAGGAGGATGTGAGGAGTGAGGTGGAGGAGGGAGAGGAGGTGGAGGAGGGGGATGAGGGCGAAAAGGGAGAGGAGGAGGAGGAGAGAAAGGAGGGGGAGGAGGTAGTTGATGGAAGGGGGGCCTGAGCATCAGGCACACAGAGGTGAGGGACAGAGCGGAAGGGGCCTGATCCCAGGGGGGTGGTAGTTCGGGGAAGGGACAGGCCAGGGAGGCAAGGATTTCCGTCCACAGTCGAGAGGGCAAGAGGCTAAGGGCAAGCACAGGGCCCACAATTATACTCACCGGGAGAATGTGGTCGTCCTTGTGGCCGCCCCGTTATTCTTGCAGGGGGGAGGGAAGTGAAGCCAGGGCCTAGGGCTCAGGCTTGGAAGTGCCCACTGCAGCCTATGCAGTTACAGAACACAGCCAGATTCAAGATAGCGTTAGGAGCCAAGAACAATCAAAACCATAAACCAAAGAATAGATCAAATCTAGCATATGATAGCTAATATGAGTTGCAATTAGGAGAATCACCCAGGTTCAAGCCTAGATGTCAGATAGTTAGGAATAAACACATAACAATGTATTTATTCATCATACTAATGATATATACCTTTCTTTTCTATCTTTCAGCCTCCAGAAATAGGTCTGGGTCCAGTGTCTAGCCAGAGGCGGGGGCGTTGGCTCCATCTCAGCAGGATGTGGAGGAGCAAGCCAAGCTGGTCGCAGGGGGAGGAAGAAAGAGGAGGATCTGAGGGCCCTGGTTCAGAGGAGGAGGAGGTAATTTGGGTGGTGGGGTCACCATCCGGACCCACGGCAACTCCACCAGGATTTGACCCCCTCACCCCCCTCCTCCAAAGACTACATATCTCGTAAGGGCCCTCCAACTGGACTTATGGGGACCAGCACAGCCAGCCACCACCTCCTTCCCCACACAGCAGTGCGCTGGCCTGGTCACCACCAGGCACACCCACACCACCCCAGGGATCGCCCCAGGCTCCAGCCGGGCCCCCAGTACTCCCCACTCCATCACCACAACCTCCTCACTCACCAAAGCCCCACAGACCTCCATGCAAGGCTGCAAAGACAGAGATGCTGGCCATCATGCGCCAGCAACTGGACTTTGGGGATCCAGGCCAACATCTCCGCCAATCATGCGGAGCTCATGCGCAGCGTGGCAAGGCACAATAGGGAGGAAAGGAGGTATCACCTGGCCGGGCTGCTAAGGTTAGGACTGGTCCCCAGCCCGCCTCCTGTACCCCAGAGGCATCCCCCAGCCATCAGCAGCCTGGCCCCTCCTCTCCTTCCACCATGTCTCCAACACCTGTTGTGCCACTGCATCCCGGGCGTCGCCTCCTCTGCCCCCCCCCCCCCCCCCCACACACACACCACCACCACCACCAGCAGGGAGATGGTGGCCTGAAGTGGAGGATGTGGGCACTGTGGCTAGGCATAGGAAGTCATAGGGCTGTGGACATCTTTGTGCTTCTCAACAGCACTCCTCCTTGACAATCTTGGATCTTGGCCTATGTGACGGTGATATTTTGTATGCAGATGGCTACCTCCCATCACATGGTCCATAATCTTCTTCTCTGTGGACACGTAGGGTTCTGTTTCACATGTCACCAATTGATTGTCACTGAGCAATGCTGTTGAGAAGAGATGCTGCAGTCCCTATTATTTTTTCAGGCCTTATTTTCTAGGTTGTCTTTTTTTTCTCTCTTTTTTTTGTTTTAGGTACAATTCAGGTCCATTTTAAATACATCTTATTGGAAAGACATACACCTTTCACCTTTAGGAGATACTTAGATATATAGAGTGTGTAGCGTTAATGGGTTGCAAATCATTTGTAATGTGTGAATGATATTATAACTAGTAGGAGAATAGTACAATTCAGATCCATGAAGGCATCTTCTGCATCTGTAAGCATTATGGAGGAAATGTATGAGGTGTAAGGTTTTCCCAGGACCTATCAGGTAGACATTCCTTCAATGACAGCCCCCAGGCGAGTTGGTATATTGTTACAGTATCTAGCACTATACTGTACATGCATGTTGATTAGTTTTTTTTTCCTCCTTCGCCTTTTTTTAGTTAACCACTTTTTTTCCGGTTGCAGTGGTGTAGTGACCACATGTGACCCTGGCAGATGCTATGCATCATGCTTATTCTAGACTATCACATTACCCCCTGTAGGTATCCCCTTTTGCACAATAATAGCCTCTTGCTCTCTTGGGAACCGCCTACACTACACCCTTGATATTAATGCACAGTGTTGACCATTTCTGATGGTGGTCTGTGTAAAAAATAAAGCTTTGTTATACCGTTCTCACCATACCAGTGTGTTTTCAATGGTAGGGGTTATGGGACATCCTATATATATAAACTAATGAGTCCAAGTTAGCATGCAATAAATCAATACATATCAAGAGAATCAAAGTTAGAATCGCATTATATATGATATAATACTAAATATCACATATAATAATAATAATAATAATAAAGGGTTAATACACAGGCCAAGTGTCATGGCTGCCAAGGCACCAGCTGTGTAATTCCTTACAGACTGATGCCCTCAGCCTTATAAGATATGCTTATTGTGCCAGGGGAAATGGGCCCACTGAGATGGATTAACATAGGGGATGTTGTTATTTATGTGTTATTCCTTGTTATGCCTGAATAAAGTTGCCTGGGTGCCACTGGGCCCATACTGTGGTACCCATCTTTATAGTTGGGGTGTGCATATGAACACGATGGTAGTGATGGGATGTATGTCTGTGTTGTGCTTTGGGGGACTAGTTCCTTATTAACAAGATTAGGGAGATAATTGACCACTAGGAGTCACATGACACCAGTATCTTTCCCACTATCACAAGCCCTTAAACTGGTGTCTCCATGCCTATTGTATGTAATTACCCCTACCAAGAATACAGCAGTGAAAAAGGGAAAATAATTAGTTATTCTCTTAGACTTGCAGGCATCGGTGATAACATGAGCTAGAAGGATTGGGTGTAACCATGGATGCAGATTGATTGGTCTGTTGTTGCTAGACTGTGGTATAATTATGTCTGATGGTTTCAGTAATAAAGATGTTATACTGGTTCACATAATTAAAGTGTGAATTTTGTTATTGATGCTGGATGCTGGTTTCTGGAGTAAGTTCTTTTCATAACTTAGAAAGATTTGTATGCTAAGGCCTGAAAGTTCTTCCTGCTGTACAGAGGTAAAACAAACCAGTCACACTTGTGGGGAGAGGTTTGGGCAATAGGCTCTTATCATACCCCATTCAACAAACAGGTTGCGACAATTAGTGGCAGTGCTGGGACCTCTGTGGAATACAGGAAGATGGAAACTTACAAGGACATGAAGGAGCTGAGACCAGAGGAAAGGCTTCCACATGTAAACATGGATCAGCAGAGGACTGTCCTGGGACAGTAGGAGAGGAGGGGGGTATGCAATGGCCCTTTCCCAGCTCCTGTGGATGGGGAATGCTTAGCCCCAGTGAAGACAGAACAATATTTTGTCCTTGGAATGGACTGTCAAGAAACGGCGCTTCTAAACCAATGAGTGGCGTTTCTGGGACTATGGCCGGGTCAGAGTTGCCAGAGGTCCTGGTGGTGCAGGAAAGGGACTTAAAAAACCTGTATGCAGCCTGGTTGGGAATCCCTGGTGTGGAGCCCTATTTGTAATTGGGCCTGGAAGAGGCACTCTGGGAGCTGGCATACGGCCCTCTGGATAGTGGGGTGGGCACTTGTCAGCGTACAATGGATGTGCTCGAGAGACTTTGTAACTCTCTGGGGGTGGCCCCATGGTCGGATAAGGTGTTTACAGTGATGCCATTGATACAGCAGGAAATACAACTGGAAGCAGGCTATCTGTCCCTACTGGAGGAAGCATCCCTAGGGGGATTTTGGCCACCAAGTTGGGAAGAGTCCTGCCAGGCATGGAGGAGAGTCACCTTCCAGAGACTACATGGACCCAGCTAAATTGTGCAAAGGCTGGGTCACAAGAGAAAGGTATGGATTGTTGGGGAATTCTGATCTCAGGGATTCTAAAAGTATCAAGGATGCCTTTATGCAGTGGGGTGACGGGAAGAAGAAGAATGGCATCTTTAGGGGGCTGAGCCTTGCCCAGTTAGAGCCATGGGGACAGGGCCAAACCACAGCAGTGCCAGGTCAAGGAGAAGGCCTGGAGGCAAGCCACTTTGCTCCTGGGTTCTTGAAAGAATCAAATATGGACTGTGAACATAACATGCAGCTTCAGCTGATAACAAATGTCAGGAAGCCGGCCACAGTTCAAGGGACATACTCAGCAACCAGAGATAATGTGCCAGAGACCAAGGGAGCCCAGATAAGTTGTGCTATGGCTGGGTCAGATGAGGACTGTATGGACTTTGTATGCACTGAGGATTTGCCCTCAGAGGGCCCCATAACATGTCAAGGGGTCTTGGGAGAGGATGTTATGGATTCTGAACAGGACTGTGTTTATATGGATATAAAAATGGGCCAGGTCCAGGTAAATGTTACTATGAATGGGACAGATGAGGGTAATACCATTCATGATGGCTGCATACCAGAGGCAGTGGAGTCTGAATCCCAGACAGTAATAGCAGGTCAGGTGGATCCAGTGCCCAAGGATCAAGGGAATAAAGATCCAGAGGGAGGTGAGAGCTGTACCCAGACGGTAGTTATAGAAAAAGGAGGCTGGGAGACAGAAAGCTCAGCACAGCCCAAGGAGTGGATTCCCTAGAAAAGGCCATCAGAAGGAGTACCGACTTGCAGATGCGGCAGGTACTGTCCTCAGTGGAGCTATTGTTCTATTGGGTGCCCCAGAAGAATATTTTACCTAAAGGGGACAGTGGCCCTGGCTGTTGAAGGGTGGGATGTTGATAACCACTGATGAACATTCACTTGAACTGGCTATCCCCCTTAAACCACTTAAATTGGGTAAGCCAGAAGACCCAACAGATCCCACACTCAAACATTGGACAAGGGAATGAACAGACATGGGGAGGGGAAGAATGTTGGCCATTTGTAGTCCTTTAGGCCCATGGGCTGTTGTAAATACCACCAGTCAGCTGTTTGTACTGGCTTGCTGGGGAGGGGGAGGCCCCAGGATCACCACCACTGGATGGGGCAGTTTTCCTGGATTTACACAAAGGATACCCCAGGGTGTTGTTTGTCACCTGGCCTCCCTGAATTGCCTCCCCTGCAGCGGCCCAAAGGTGGGGCCACTGGCTGGGATCATTGGCAAGGGGGGAGTAGGGTCTTTTATTTTACCCAGGATACCTGGTACCATCCCAGAATGAGCAGGTCAGGAGGTCTCCCTTGCCTGGAAGGAGAGTGTTTTGCTGGGGAAGGACCCTCCCAAGATTTTGGACCTACTTGCCTGGATGTATGGTTTCCCCTGGACTGCCTTGAAGAGTCCTCCAGGCCAGTGGTCTTATATCTTTCCCCAGGGGTGTGGGAAGATCACTACACCATTGGGTGAAGGGTTACATTTTGTCTTTTTCAGTTTAGGTCAAAATCACTTTTTGTTAGCTCAGCAAGAAACTGCTCACTTATCTCTAAAGTATGCATCCTTGAAACTGCTATCTCCCAATTATTTTCTTCCATGTTTCGTTACATAGATCCTGAGAACATTCTAGGATTGTGCTTGCACGTAAGTAACTCTGTGCACCTGGTATCTGGTACTGGAAGAAATGAGACATGTCATGATTGATTGCTTTCTTGTCTTATAATCTCTGACCAAAATTTAAATAAATGTAGAATCTGTTTGGAAAAGCTCTGTGTATGCGTGTGCATATTTCCAGACAGATCCCCCAGGACATTCTCAGAGTTCAGGGCTACCCCTACAGTCACAAAGTGTAATCGGTGAATTTCCCCAACATTGGGAAGGAGGGAGAAGGAGGGAGAAGTCACCCTGGACAAGAGGATCACTAAACCTCAGTGTAGTTGAGGAGTCCTCGGATCCAATGGACTCCCCAAGCTACAGTAGAAAAGAAAGAGGGAGCAAGTTGTCATGGCTGAAGCATGCCAAGGCACCAGTGGTGCAATACCTTACAGACTAATGCCCTCAGCCATATAAGATAGGCTTTTTGTGCTAAGGGAAAGGGTCCACTGAGATGGGTTAAACTTGGGGATGTTGTGATTTATGTGTTATTCCTTGTTATTGCTGTTTAACGTTGCCTGGGGGCCACTGGGCTCATACTGTGGTACCCATCTTTATAGTTGGTGTGCATGTATGAATATGATGGGAGTGATGTATGTCTGTGTTGGGCTTTGGGGGGCTAGCACTTACAAGGGAAATATTGTATATGCCCAATATTTCATAGTAATGGACTAGTCCTTAGGGAGATAATTGACCTCTAGGAGTCACATGACACCAGTATCTCTCCCACCATCACAAGCCCTTAGACTGGTGTCTCCATGCCTATTGTATATAATTACCCCTAACAAGAATACAGCAGTGGAAAAGGGAAAACAATGGGTTATTCTCTTAGACTTGCAGGCATCGGTGATAACGTGAGCTAGAAGGATTGGGTGTAACCATGGATGCAAATTTGAATTGATTGATCTGTTGTTGCTAGAATGTGGTATAAATATGACTGATGGTTTCAGTAATAAAGATGTTATACTGGTTCACATAATTAAAGTGTGAATTTCGTTATTGATGCTGGATGCTGGTCCCTGGAGTAAGTTATTTTCAGAAAGAATTGTATGCTATACAAGACCACAGACATCTCTCAGTCTAACCTAAGGACCAAAAAGTTCCTCCTGCTGTACAGAGGTAAAACGAACAGGGCAAAGCTGTGGGCAGAGGTTTGGGCAATAGGCTCTTATCATACCCAATTCAACAGACAGGTTGTGACACCAAGTCCAATTAGTGATACTGTGGTGTATGAACATTCCCCTGAGGGAATACAATAAATTTGACAGTTGATAGGAGTGGGTTGCTTCTCTAGTGGACTGTGGTTTCTCTGACATCTTCTATGACGTGCCCACCTAGAGTGGCCCTACTTGGTATAGCTCACAGCTTCATTGCTGTACACAAACCACTTCACCACCACCACTTAGAAATGCTGTTGGTTACCAGGGGAACATACATCACACTGATTTACTCTAACCCATCAGGAGGGACCGCAAAAACACATGGAGGCTTTGCAGAGGCACGTGGATCAACAGCCAATTTATCTCCATCAGTGGTAATCTCCACTACGCCCATCCTGTATAGCCATTCCCATTCAGTGACCTCCCATTATGTTCTGCTATTCATCAATTTACATTACTGTGGATTGCTAAGTCTTCATGGAGAAGAGTCTTCTGTAGCTGAATGAAGCTGTGAGCTATACAATGTAGGGCCAGTGTAGGTGGGCAGGTGATAGCAAAGAGGGCAGACAAATCCCAGTCCACTAGAGAAGGAACTGGCAACTCACTCCAGTATCTTTGGCATGCAAACCTTGTAGAACAGCACAGGCTAAATGTGCTACAATCCATAGGGTCACAGAGAGTTGGACATGACTCATGGAGTGAAAAACAAATATTACTATGTTCACCGGGTACTTGATATATGCCATGTGGCGGTGAAATATGGCCACTCTTTGTGTCCCCAAATGTAGATGTGATGTGCTGTATGTTTAGGGGCCACATTAGAACATCTGTGAGTGAGAAAGGGTTAATGTGGCAGCAATTTTGATGTATATGTGTTGCAATGTAATGAGGTAGTGTGTCTTTAAAAGCTTGCAGCATGTTGCAGCATGACTTTTCAAATTGGCATATGCATGACAATTACAACCTATGTGGAAAATAAAATATTCCTTTTGCAGTATTTGATATTTGGGTGTTGTGCGTGTAATTGTAATACCTTCCATTACCTTCCCCGTGTTTTGAAGTGTATTGGTGTCTTTTTATAGTCATTTGCAATTTTCCAAACTAGTCTGTAAACCCTTTGCGGGTCCTATTTGGAACCCATAAGCATTGGGCCGCCGTTTGCAAGCTTGATTGCGGCTGTGGTATTGACCTATTTTTGCAATTGAATAACAATTAGCGATTTTCGCAATCGGAAGTCTTGCGGTCTTGAAAGATTAAAGGCTTCGGGAGGCTGTAAGTTACAAGTTTAACCTGCATCATTTTTCAAGGCCGTAACTCGGAAGCCGTTCCAAGCCCGCAAAAAGACGCCAATTGAATAGCAAAATAGCTTGCAACCTCACTTACGGGCAACCAGATCTCATGATCCAAGTATCTACCTTAACATGTAAGAAAAAGAACTTGAATCACTATGTTTAATTATTTTCTATATAGTCTTTTAAATAACTAAAGTTGATAAAAGGCACAAAAAAAAATTCTAAACACAACATTTATATATTTTTCTTTTATACAATATTATTATTTACTTCAAGAATCAATTCTCTTTTATAGGCTAATGTTGTATTTTACTTTCTCAGGACAATGTGTCCTTAAGATCTAATGAATGCACTGGCAGTTGTAGATGCCACATAATCATTGTGCAAATGGAAACGTTCTGTGCAATCAATATTTCGTTCTTCCTCGGGAAGTTAATTAGCAGCAAACAATGTGGGAGATACCCCAGTAGCTAAATTGTATACAAAAAATCATTACATATTAGAAGCTGCATTATTTTATTTTCCTTTCTAAACATATTTGCACATTTTTAAGTATAGCTTGTCAAATCAATGCTTTTTATATACACAATTACAGTGGAGCTATAAATAATAATAACTAGCGGCCATATGGACAAAGTTTATCTCTTGAACGTTCTAACCTTGTCCATGAAGTATGACCTAAATTTCTTATTAACATATAAGAGTTGTTGCTGACTGACAACTAATTGTGCCTAAAACTTTTGTCCAGTTGACACGGCTGTTGGATTTTTGGATGAGCTACTGACAGACATTGAAGCTTTATTTCTTTTGGGAAACAAGTCAATTTTAAAGAGAACTGACAAGCTACTGCTTAAATTTCTGTACTGGTAAAGCATTGAGATCTTTAGTAAAACATTTCAGTGTAGATGTGGCATGCAAATAAGTTGCTACTGGTGACTATTATTATAATCATCTTTATTTATAAAATACTCATATTTTAAATAGTGCTACTAAGTACAAGAAAATACACAAGACATAAGGAAAATACCATTTATTACATGGATACAGACCCCTGTTTAAGATATCTAGAGATGCCTAGTCAAAATTAAATTGTATTTGTTCTACAATACTTTTAACAGAAAACAAAACAAATAGTTTGATCTTACAACAAAGAACATATGGATAGACAACAGGAAACTGAGTCTTTTCAAGGGCAACTGTAGTTTGTGGGAAAAAAAAACTTTATATATTTAAAATAGAGTGAATTTTGTATTAGATCGTCAGGAAAGTTGTTACATTCTGGCAAAGATATAGAATCAATTTATTAATTTGAGTTTTCCCTCAAAACAATATATATGTAAATACAAAATGATTTAAATAAAAAAAGTGGTAATATAAAATCTGACTGCAGCTACTGTCATGGATGGATTTCTCCTTAGGCTGATTAGGAAGCCGCATAGGCGCTTTTCCCTGTGAACATATATTTACACATACATATTACTGGAGTTTAGTTAATTTAGCTCTATGCTATGGTAATGCAGTTATGTGTCTATGTGTGTTACTGTGTATGTATATTTATGTTAGATGGTCCATTCTTTGTAGCTATATTATTTATATATATAATGTATAGAGCCACTTTCTGAATACATTTGAAGTTTTGGGACACTATGGGTACAAACACAGGAGATATTATTTTTTTCTCTCTAGTATGGAGGAAGTATTTTGTATATCACATATATAGGTGTCAGTCTTGGGAATGCTTACGATGTTGGTCACACTTTGCGAGCCTTCGCAAAGCGAGGCGAGTCGCCAATCGCGTTCTCCAAAGGCCAAAGGCGCTCATTGTACTGCTCACATTGCAAAGCGACGCAAACAGTTGAGGCATGCGGGACTTAGCCTGCAATGATCACGAGGCCTGCAGTTGCTTCATAGGCTTAACTCGAAAACACAGAAAAACTAAATATTAATAAAAAAAATAACACATTCACACACAGCACAGGGGGACAAACGGATTGCAACAATATTTTGCGTTTTTCGCTGCTCTAAAACGGCTAAGCGAAGGAAAAAATGGCGGACGAAAAAACGTAAAAACTATGAAACAGGATGAAAACGAGGCTGGCCGCAGAACTTAGAAAATACACAACGCCGAACACAGTAACACACTCAAACAACGTGGGACTTAGAAAATACACGACGGCGAAAACAGTAACATGCTTTTGAGACGATCATCGCGAGGGACATAACATCGTCCATTTTGAATTGAAGCATGTAAGTCGCAAGTATTATGATTTTAAACCCTGAAGTGGCGGCAAACCAGTAAATTGAGCATGCGCAAGTTTGTCCTTATGCTAGCACTCTATAAATAGTGGACAATTTCCAGAATTTTCTCACTTTCTCCTCAGATGGTGAACTGTGTGACTGGACATTTTCTGTGGACATATTTTATTAAAAGACAGTTAACGCTTGATGATTTTGAGCAAATATATTGAAAATTAATAGGTAAAGTATAATATTTAATAATTGATTAATTGTTTTAAAAATTATTTAGAGAAATATGACATTTTATGATTACGTGATTGAAAACATTCAAAGTTACCTCTATGATTTTTACAAAATACATTTTTTGTATATATTTTTTTTGCATGCAGGGGCTGTTTATGAACAGACTGACACATGAAGTCAAACACACCAACATAGAAAGATGATTTACAGTATCTTTCATTACACTAATTGATTTAATATTTATTACATGTTATATTAAGTTAAATTGTATTACATTTTTTAAATAATTATTGATTTCTTTAAAAAATAGAAGCCAAAATAGAACATTTTTGGATTATGTAATTGTAGAAATGCTATCTTACCTCTTTATCATTTCAACCAAAAACATAGGAAGATAAGAGGTAAATGCTTAATATTAATTAATTTAACCAGTGATTTATTACAATAAAAAAAAAACATTTTATACTGAGCTTCTTTAACAGTTTGTAAGCTATATATGTTTGAACAGTATCACATATAGTAATTACTGAAATATAATTTCTCACTTTGCAGGTGTCTGTGTCTTTCAATCTGACAGACATTTAGCCTGCACTGGCGTAAAGACATCAACTTATAAGGACAAGGTACACTATATTTCATGACATTATTTGATATCATATTTACAATATATTATATTACCTTATAGCCTATTTCATTTTATATGCTTCTGACATTTAGAATGACGATGCTGTATATTTCAGTAAATTCATGGATTGCATAATTCTTATACATTAGATCAGGTGTAAAATGAGTTAAAAAAACAAAAAAAAACTATCCACAATGAAGAATAATTTAAAAAGTAAATCTAAAGACAAGAGGAAAATACTTGATACAAAAAGTATGACTTCATTCTTATCCCCAAGAGAGAAAGATTATGATAAAACATTAGAAACATCCCAACTAACTAATTTCTCACAACTAGAACTTTCTCCAATACATATGAAATCCACTGAAACTTCATTGTCGAAACCACCTGATACAGTAATCTTAAAAGAGCAAGAATTACTAATGGTGGATAATATGAAAAAAATGCTCTTAGAATTCCAAATTTCTTTAAGAGAAGAATTGTCACAAGGGATTAAGAATAACACAAAAGAGATTAACTCTATGAAAAATCAATGATTTAAATTCGAGGCGTTTTGGAGAAAATTTTAATGAAAGATTTAATGGTTTACATTATTAACTTTTTGAATACACTAGTGAACTCAGAGGAAAATAAGATAGAAAAATTATATAGAATTCCTATTCCAGGATATATTCCTAAAGAAACTCCAATAGACATAATAGTAAGGCTTCAACATGCCTCTTATAAGGAGGCAATTTTGAAGGTATCAAGGGAAAACAGACTATTTGATAACCCCTACGAAAATTTGATGATTTTTGCGGACCTTCCAACTGAGATTCTGACTAAAAGAAAAGGACTTAGACAAATAACTAAAATACTGAGAAATTAAAATATAATGTATAGGTGGAATTATCCTGCTAAATTATTGATTATCAACAACAACCAAAGATTCATGGTTACATCATTAAAAGAAGGACAGAAACTTCTAGATGAATGGGCAATTTTTTATGAAACAACCTCAAACTCGAATTTAGAATCAATTCAAAAAAGACATCCATGGCAAACTGTAAAATAAATTGAGAGGTCTATATATTAATAGTTCATAAGCTAATTATTAATGATTTTGGTGGAGCGCTAGAATTGACTTGTTTGTTATAAATTGGTAAATGGAGTGGAGATACTGAAAACAATAAAATAAAGCAAAACAAACAAAAAAAAAAAAAATATATATATATATATATATATATATATATATATATATATATATATACTCAACACTATGTAATAATAAATCACATTGGACCACTTTAAATAAATACATTGATTAATAATCACAAAATGTAAACACTTATGGAATTACTAATTTTCTTTTTTTAAGTAAGCTGTAATAGGGAAAATCTTAAAATAATGATTTCAAGAAACAAATTCACAATTCACATTTAAATCACTTATAGGAAAATAGTTATATAAGAAGAAATATTTATAAATAAGTTAGAAAGAACTGAAAGTAAAAGTAAAAAGAAAACTAAGGGATTGAAAGGAAAAGTTCTTAGATTAACACTATAGAAATTCACTGATAATAATACACTAAAACTAATGAAATTAACACTTTAGATTATAGAGAACATTTTATATTGATAGACGTTTTTTGTTGATTATCTATGGAAATCTCCTCTCCATTTATTTATATAAAAAGGAAAAGAAAAGAGGAGAAAAGGAAGAGAAAAAAGGAAAAGAGAAACACCATTTGATATAAGCTTTTGTTATTAAAAGTCTTATTAGACCTTATTCATTCTATTTAAGACACCAGCATTTGACAAATAGAAAGAAATAAGGAAAGAAACAGATAGCTCATTACTAAACAAAATTGTGAACAGGGTTAGTCGACGATCAGATTAAAACTACAAAAATGGTAGCAATTACAATTACCTTGCTGCCACAATACTATCTTATTTTCTATTTTTTTTTTTTTTTTTCTTTATTATGTAATTGAAACCAATTTTTTTGTCTTAGTCAAAGAAATATTAATGAAGATTAATTACAATGTAACTGTGGAGTATTGTATGTTATATATTGGAAAGGAGGAGAGTTGTAATTATATGGGTGGGCGGTGGAAGAGAGGAGTAAAAGCTAATGGATATGAACAATTAGACTATTAATGTATTATGGGACTTAAATTCATATCTCAGAATATAAATGGGTTGAATGTTCCGTCAAAAAGAGCAATGGTCATGATTTTTTTCCATGAAATTAACGCTGATGTTGTATGTGTACAGGAGACCCACCTTAAAGATAAAAATATTCCTAAGCTATCAGACAAAAAGTATAATATAAAACTCTTTTCTAATTATAGAACTAAGTCAAGAGGTGTCTGTATACTTTTTAATAATAGAAATAAAATTGTTGAAGAGTTTATAGAAAAAGATATAGAAGGTCGCTATATAATTTGGATAGGTACAATAAATTATCAGGTTTACACTATAGTGAATATCTATGCTCCTAATAAGAATCAATATAAGTTTCTGAATAAAATAATAAAACATATAAACTATATTATAAAAGGTAATTTGGTTATTTGTGGTGACCTAAATATCTGCTTAGACTTATTTATGGATAGGAGATCCATGGTAAAACCAGAACCAGATAAAATGATGATAAGAAATGCAAACAATTTTGATAAGACTCTATTGAATTACAAATTGTATAATGGCTGGAGGGTATTACACCCACTTGATAAAGAGTGTACCTATTTCTCCAATAAGTATAAGACATATACAAGATTGGATTATTTTCTAGTTCATTTAAATGTATTAAATAAGATTTTAAATTGAAATTAGTCCTATAACATGGTTAGACCATGCATTGATAACAATGATAGTGGAAGATGGGTATAGAATACAATATAGCAAATCACGTAATATAGATTCAACTCTTTTTAAATCATTGATAGAAATTAAAGATGGAAATAGAAACCTTTTTTGAAATTAATGAAAACTCTGTAACATCGCAATCATTGCTTTGGAACACACACAAAGCATACTTGAGAGGTGTTCTTTCTGCACGGTCCAAACATAGAACAAAACACAAAGAGACTTCATATAGAGATCTGTTCATCAAACTTACACAATTACAACAAACAAAAAAAATAAATGTTACCAACAACTATTACAACTTTAGAAATATCTAAAATTCAAACAGTGATTAAAAAGATTCAACAGGAAACGATTGATAATTTAATCTAGTTATACCAGTTAATATACTATCATTTAGGTAACAAATCAGAAAAATTAATTGCTAAACAAATTAAAGGAATACATTCTAGTAAAATAATCCAAATGATACATGACGATAAGGGTGTAATTCATAGAAACCTAACAGATATAGGGAAATCTTTTTTTCATTATTAGAAAACCTTATATAATCTTGAACAAATTGAAGACTTTCAGAAGTCTACAATTAAACAAATTGAAGAAATCCTTTTTTCATTATTATAAAACCTTATATAATCTTGAACAAATAGAAGACTTTCAGAAGCCTACAATTAAACAAATTGAAGAATATTTTTAAAAAATAACACTACTGAAGATATCAGCAACACAATTAAAAGAATTGGAAAGAGATATTACGGAAGATGAAATCCGTCAAAGTATAACATCTTTGAAAATTGGGAAATCTCCGGGCCCAGACGGATTTCCAAATATATATTATAAACTATTATCTTCTTCTATAGTGAAACAATTACAAAAAATGTATAATGAAATTAAAACAAATGGAAAAGCACTGGCAGAAACATTAGAGGCAGCAATAACTGTTATACCAAAAACTGATAAAGAACCTTCAAAATGCTGTAATTATCATCCAACATCACTTATGAACACCAACATAAAGATATATTCCAGCATATTGGCTGCTCGTCTAAATCCATTATTAAACAATTTATTTAATAAAGACCAAACAGGTTTTATTAAGTTTAGAGAATCAACAGATAATACCCGAAAACGTTTAAATATCATTGGCTTTGTACATAAGAGAAAAATACCATTAGTAGCTCTATCATTTGATGCTGAAAAAGAGTTTGATAGAGTGAATTGGAACTTTATATATTTCGTGTTAGATAAATATCATTTTGGATCTTTTGGATCATATGCGATTAGAGCGCTCTATACAAAAGCCAATGCATATATAACAGGAGTAGGCTTTAAAACTCAATCGTTTGATTTAAGAAATGGAACTCGATAGGGCTGCCCAATGTCACCCCTTATATTTGCTTTAATTATTGAACCTTTATTGGAAATGATCAGAAGCAGTAAACAAATAAAATGTACAGTTATTGGCTCTATTACAAATAGTTAACATTTTTGCTGATGACTACTAATCCAATTAATTCAATAATCAGCCTACTTCAGCTTATTGAAGAGTACAGTAATTTATCCTATTATAAAGTAAATATTACTAAAAAAGTAGTGTTATATTCTAATATATCTGTTAAAGACAAATTTGCATTAAAATAAAAATTCCCTTATAATTGGAGAAACAATCAAATAACACACTTAGGTATAATATTTAGTCAAAACTTAAATAATATGGTTCAAAATAATATGGATAGGCTATTTTTCAAATTTCATCTACTCAACAAAATGTCATCTAATCAACAAAGGAATGGCTTCACCAGAAGAAGATTCAAGTTTTGGAATGGCCCAGACAGAGCCGAGACCTGAATCCGATTGAAAATCTGTGGCGTGATCTGAAGAGGGCTGTGCACAGGAGATCCCCTTGCAATCTGACAGATTTGGAGTGTTTTTGCAAAGAAGAGTGGGCAAATCCAAGTCAAAATGTGCCATGCTGATAGACTCATACCCAAAAAGACTGAGGGCTGTAATAAAATCAAAAGGTGCTTCAACAAAGTATTAGTTTAAGGGTGTGCATACTTATGGAACCATATTATTTTATTTTTATATTTTTTTCTTACCTTTACCTAAAAGATTTCAGTTTGTTTTTCAATTGAGTTGTTCAGTTCATAGGTCACATTAAAGCTGGAAAAAGGCCTGAAATGATTTATCTTTGTCTCATTTTTTTTACAGCACAGAAACCTGACATTTTAACAGGGGTGTGTAGACTTTTTATATCCACTGTATATATATATATATATATATATAAATATATATATAAATATATATATATATATATATATATATATATATATATATATATATATATATATATATATATATATATATATACAAGCTATTTAAATCTTAGTGGCTAAGCAAGTTGAGCTGGCGATGTAAATCCAGACATGGCTACTGTATCAACTCTGTATATACCACAAAAATGTAAAGTGCACATAGCTACTACTATAATCAACACATTAATAATTTCAAGAGCACAGGGTATATATCATGTTTAACAAATGTGGTCATATTCTCTAATTAGTATAAAAAGCTAAAACATAAATACAAATCTTCTGTGTAGGTTAGATGCTGTTTTAGGAAATCTAACCGTGTCATTAAATAAGCATCCATTTTAAAATAATACAGGGGTTTCTTGTGGGTGTTTACATTAGAGACATTTCTTTTGACACACTGAACAGCTTGTTCCATGCAAGTAATAATCAAGATTTCCCTTATAGGCTAAATATGAATATTGTAATTTACAAATTATTTCAAAATCTTGCAAAAAAAAATATTTTCTTTACATATTTTAAGTTACTGCATACTACTATATTAGAGTTTAGTACACTTTCAATAGGCTTTATTAACTTTAATAATTATATATATGCATATTCAATTTAGTACACTAGAATATTACAAATCCTTGTTACTCTTTATAATGCACATATTCATTTATATGAAGTACTCATAGTCTGCTAAACAATTTAGGAAAACAAGGTAGTCGTCTAAAGCACTACACTTGAATGGGCACCAAATATTGCCTCAAGACCTCATAGTCAGCAAGGCAAGTAATATAAAAAAGAGCAAAAAGATACTCATAAGAAACATTTGCATTATTTCATTGTATGTATCTACTAAAATTACAACTATGGTATCATTATTCATGAACAGAGATGCTATATTATGTATTTTAGTGGAATTTCCCAAACATATTTTTGTTTTCAGATAACATCTAATTTGTGATAATGCATTATATTATACAAGCAAAGTTTATTTAAATTACTATATATTTTTTTTCAATTCACTGTACTACTTACTATTTACTATTTATTTATTTGATTGCCTTTTCTAACAAAATCTTCTTTGGTAACTTAAATATATGAATCACACAATGTATTTCTTCATATGTGGGTGCTCTGCACGTTTCTACTAGGGTCATTATCTTTGAGACATCTCTTTAGTTGAAGTCTTGGGGTTAAAAAATATTACAAGCAATCTAATTTCTTTATATAAAGCAGATATATTAAAACAAAAAAAGCTTATGAGCTGACCTATTTTCATTAGAACTTGTCTATTCACTGAAAATCTTAAGGTTAAATGAGATATAATAATAAGACAAAATGTATCAGATCATCCCAACATTTTTTTAAGATCTTAAAGTTCTCAATCCTATGTAAGAAAGACAATATTAATCATAAGAAAGACTCTAATACTTTAATTCCTTGACTCATCCAGGATATTGGCTATTGTTGGCTAGGCTATTCTTTATATTATTTTTACTACTTTAATATGTACAACAATAGTTTTGGCAACTAATGCATATATTTAACTGTCAAAATTATTTATAAAGTGTAATAATAATTCCTGATAATAAACTTCAAGCTATCTTTGTATTGCTTCTAGTTATCACTACTGTCATTAGCCTGGTTAGATTTGTACTATACACGTTAATTATGTTCTCTACTTGGTAGAAAGTGGGGAAAGATTTATTAAATTGCTAAATAACGAAAATCATATTTTAACATTTTTTAAAACTGACTAAACTGGGTAAATTATATTGTTGTGAAGGTATGAAACAAGTTAAAATTAAATAGCAAAAGCAATGTATTTTGCAAGGTAATAAAATGTGTAGGCATGCATTTATGTATATTAAATCATATCACTGACAACCAGGAATCCATGACATGTGAAAAGTAATATGTTTGGCTTAAAATACTACATCACATGTATTTTTCCAGCTAAATATGGCTTATGGTACACAATGATGGATGTAATTTATTTTGAAAAATATTAGCAAAGAGATTTAATTTAATCTAATATCAGTTGTAAAGCATTTTGTAATCTCATGCACCATGTGGGTATTGTACAGTCCATAGAGATGATCCTGAATTAGCATAGCATACAAATCAGCTTTTCAATTTTGATCAGATTATATATGTATTTATGACTTATAAAAGCTCTAGTACACCACAACTGTTTATAATTTTCCATGTATAATAATATGCATTAGAAACTACCTGAACAAAAAGGAGTATTAGCCTTGTTGAAATAATGTCAGAAATAATTTAAACCATTTAATTTATTGCTTCTAATGACTCTTTTAAAAGAGAAGTTACCACTATAATTAATTTATGTATCATGACCTTGGTCACTTGCGAGTTACTTTTATATTCATTATGCTGAGCTAAGACAAGCTTTGTTATATTATAATGCTATCTGTATTCTGAATAGTACTCTTGGGACTGGTTGCTCTTAAGCATTTCAATTTCATCTAAATCACAATATTTAAAGACAAGTGAAGAGACATAACAGAAAGATAAAAGATTTAATCAGCATTCGCTAACTGAAAGAGCCTTAGTAAGAAAAAAAAAACATGATATAACTATATGGTCACTGTTTGTCAGTGTTTGAAATAAAGAAATGTGCACTTGCGAAAAGTAAAAAAAAAAATGTGAGTAATATCTTTTAATAGCATAAATTGGTTAAACCTCCGCATCTTCATATTACTTATTGGCACTAATGAATTCTTATGTCAATAGAATGCATATAAACATTTATAAAAAAAGAACACCCAAAGCCAAATTTATGAGTTCAATGCATTTGCAAGTAGTTAACAGAATATGGCCCTATGTCTGCAGAATTTGCTGATTTAAATAAGCTTCTTCTTTCCTTTCCATTCAAATTTGAATATGTCAGACAATTATTATTTACCAAAGGTGTATTTACAAAATGCATTTACAGTGCTAGAACATTTTTTTGCCAGTTGAATGATTTCAAGTTGAAACAACTATTCACAAATTTGTATTTATTTTTGTAAAATAGCAAAAAAAAAGAAGTTACATTACATAAATAAAACTTGTCATTTGGAGTATTTACTAAGCACCTTGGGTTGGTGTCAATTTCAATCTTCTCCAGTTAAGAAATTATTTCTGTTCCTTTTGTCCTCAGCCCAACTCTAAAAATCACACCCTCATGATCTAGCTCTCACAAAGTGATATAAAAAAACAAAATAGATTCCTGTACTCATAAAAAGAGAATACAAAAACTCAGATTTTCACTCACTCACAGGCTCAGATAAACAGATTTTAAGTTTTTGGCGTTTTTTGGTGGTCTTTCAACTTCTGAGGTTTGCCCGTTAAAGTCGTAGTTAGTATTGCGTGCCGTAAAATTTTCGCTCTCGATTGCAGTTGCTGGGGCCGCTATGCAAGCCCCTCAAAACGTGACAACAACTCGCAGTACGGCAACTATATATGTGATAAATATATATATATATATATATATATATATACTAGTGACTAGCTTACAGCCAATCACCCTGTGGGGGGGGGGGGGGGTATCCCATTGGGATTGGCTGAAGGGAATAGCGCCTTCTGATTTGGCTATTGTCACTGCGTCATTAGCATTGGCTGGGTCCCGACGCAGCCGGAAGGAGCGCAGAGGAGCGGAGGTAAGTGAGGGTAAAGGGAGAGGGGGAGGTAATTAGAGGGGTTGAGGATGAGGAGGTGGGTTGAGAAGGGAGGTTGAGGAGGGGGTTTTGGGGAGAGGATGGGGTTTTGGGGAGAGGATGGGGAGGGGGGGTTGAGGAGGGAGGATGAGAAGAGGGTTGAGGAGAGAGGATGAGGAGGGGAATTGAGGATGAGGAGGGGGGTTAAGGATGAGGAGGGGGGTTGAGGATGGGGGTTGAGGAGGGGGAGTTGAGGAGCGGGGTTGAGGAGAGTGGTTGAGGAGGGGGGTTGAGGATGAGGAGGGGGGTTGAGGGGGGGATATGTGGAGAGAGGATGGGGGGGTTGAGGATGGGGGGTGAGGAGGGGGGTGAGGAGGGGATTTGTGGAGAGAGGATGGGGGGGTTGAGGAGGGGGGTTGAGGATGAGGAGAGGGGTTGAGGAGAGAGGATGAAGAGGGGGGTGGAGGAAAAGAGACACAGGTAAGGGAGAGGAGGGAAGAGACCCAGGGAAGGGAGAGGGGAGGAGAGACACAGGGGAGGAAGAGGGGGGAAGCGAAACAGGGGAGAGTGAGGGTGGACACAATAAAGGGGCACAGAGGGCACAAGAGGGACACAGGGGGCAGCACTTTTTTCACCCTCGGCTTAGACTCATGTAACTAAGTTTTCCCAGTATTTTGTGGTAAAATAGGTGCCTCGGCTTATACTCGAGTATATACGGTATTTTAGATAGAGGGGTATGTATGTATTTTAGATAGGATTTAATGTATTTTAGATAGGGGGTATGTGTGTATTTTAGATAGGATTTAATGTATTTTAGAAAGGGGTGTTTGTATGTATTTTAGATAGGGGATATTGTATTTTATTTGAT
The DNA here is from genome assembly GCA_027410445.1 of Discoglossus pictus. Lineage (NCBI taxonomy): Eukaryota > Metazoa > Chordata > Amphibia > Anura > Alytidae > Discoglossus > Discoglossus pictus. Next base: position 153,693,589 of record CM050166.1, on the reverse strand, counting down.
TTCCCTTGTATTGTAATGTATATATTTTGTCTGTATTTCCTTTTCAGGTGTGTATTTTTTTTCTGTAGTTGGGGGGGTTGTAATGTAGTTTTTTTTTTTTCTGTAATGTAGATTTTTTTTTTTCTGTGACGGGCTTTTTTATTTTCTGTAATAAGTGGGTGGGGAGTTTATTAGTGGGTAGGTAGATAGTGTAAGTAGCTAGTGTAGGTGGGTAGTGTAGGTGTTAATAGGTTAGTGTAGAGGTGGTTTATTTTAGATTTAATGGTTTATTGGGGGGTATAGTGCAGTGTAGTGTTTGTACTTACTTTGAGGAGGGTCCTTGAGGACCATCATGGCACTTACGTGGTAATGTTAGGGTTCTAACTGCCCCATAAGGGTCTTTATATACCCTTATGGGACTGATGGGTTAAATAGAGCCTTTTGAGGGTCTGTATAGACCCCTTTAAGAGACTGTGTTAAATAAGCTGTGATGGGGTTAAATAGGCCCATTTAGGGTTCAATAGGCCCACTTTAGGTTACATAGGTACTGTTAGGGTTAAATGTGTGATTTAATTAGTGTCCTATAGGGGGTCTATATAGACCTCTATTAGACTGATAGGGTTAATTATTGGTTTATGGGGGTCTGTATTGACCCCCATGAATGGCAGGGTTAATTAAGGGTGTATGGGGGTCTGTATTGACCCCCATGAGTGGCAGGGTTAATGAAGAGCTTATGGGGGTCTATATTGACCCCTATGAGGGACAGTGTTAATTAATGGATTATGGGGGTCTGTATTGACCCCCATGAGTGACAGGGTTAATGAAGGGCTTATGGGGGGCTATATTGACCACTATGAGTGACAAGGTTAATTAATGGATTATGGGGGTCTGTTTTGACCCCCATGAGTGACAGGGTTAATTAAGGGTTATGGGAGTCTGTATTGCCCCCCATGAGGGACAGAGTTAATGAAGGGATTATGGGGGTCTGTATTGACCCTTAGGAGTGATAGGGTTAATTAAGGGATTATGCGGTCTGTATTGTCCCCATGAGTGACAGGGTTATTTAGGGGCTCATGAGGCTCTGTATTGACCCCATGAGTGACAGGGTTAATTAAGGGATTATGGGGGTCTGTACTGATCCCCATGATTGACAGGGTTAATAAAGTGATTATGAGGGTCTATATTGACCCCCAGGAGTTCCAGGGTTAATTAAGGGATTATGGGGGTCTGTATTGTCCCCATGAGTTCCAGGGTTAATTTAGGGATTATGGGGGTCTGTATTGACCCCTATGAGTGACAGTGTTAATTAATGGGCTATGGGGGTCTGTATTGACCCCCACGAGTGACAGGGTTAAATAAGGGCTGATAGGGGTCTGTATTGACCCCCATGAGTGTCGGGGTTAATTAAGGGATTATGGGGGTCTGTATTGACCACCATGAGTGACAGGATTAATTAAGGGTTTATGGGGGTCTGTATTTACCCCCATGAGTGACAGGGTTAATTAAGGGATTATGGGGGTCTGTACTGATCCCCTTGATTGACAGGGTTAATAAAGGGATTATGAGGGTCTATATTGACCCCCAGGAGTTCTAGGGTTAATTAAGGGATTATGGGGGTCTGTATTGTCCCCATGAGTTCCAGGGTTAATTAAGGGATTATGGGGGTCTGTATGGACCCCTATGAGTGACAGTGTTAATTAATGGGTTATGGGGGTCTGTATTGACCCCCTCAAGTGACAGGGTTAATTAAGGGCTTATGTCGGTCTATATTGACCCCCATGAGTGTCAGGGTTAATTAAGGGATTATGGGGGTCTGTATTGACCACCATGAGTGACAGGGTTAATTAAGGGTTTATGGGGGTCTGTATTTACCCCCATGAGTGACAGGGTTAATGAAGGGATTATGGGGGTCTGTATTGACCCCATTAGTGACAGGGTTATTTAGGGGCTCATGGGGCTCTGTATTACCCCATAAATGACAGGGTTAATTAAGGGCTTATGGGGGTCTGTATTGACCCCCATGAGTGACAGGGTTAATTAAGGGTGTATGGGGGTCTGTATTGACCCCCATGAATGACAGGGTTAATGAAGGGCTTATGGGGGTCTGTATTGACCCCTATGAGTGACAGTGTTAATTAATGGGTTAGGGGGGTCTGTATTGACCCCCATGAGTGACAGGGTTAGTTAAGGGTGGATGGGGGTCTGTATTGACCACCATGAGTGTCAGGGTTAATTAAGGGATTATGGAGGTCTGTATTGACCATCATGAGTGTCAGGGTTAATTAAGGGATTATGGAGGTCTGTATTGACCCCCATGAGTGACAGGGTTAATAAAGGGCTTATGGGGAGCTGTATTGACCCCTATGAGTGACAGGGTTAATTCAGGGATTATGGGGTCTGTATTGACCACCATGAGTGACAGTGTTAATGAAGGGATTATGGAGGTCTGTATTGACCCCCATGAGTTCCAGTGTTAATTAAGGGATTATGGGGTCTGTATTGTCCCCATGAGTGACAGGGTTATTTAGGGGCTCTGTCTATTTTTTTTATCGCAGTTCCTTTAAGGACCTTTATGGACCTTTAAGGACCCGCAAGGCAGGAAATTCAAATTTTAATTGCAGTGGGTGTTCCCGGTCGAGTGTGTTCAGGGACCTCCACTGCGAGGATTAATTTTTGCTGCCGTTGGGGGTACTTAAAGTACCCCCGCTGCCGGCCTTACCTGTTTGTGTGCCGCGGGCCCTTTGAGGACACGCGGCAGGGACTTGACACCTTTTAAATGCAGTGGGGGACACGATCATGACCCCCACTGCAAGAGTTAATGTTGGGACAATGCCGGGGGTCCCCCATGGGGACCCCCAGCATGGGGTTAATGTGTGGGGACTCCCAGCATGCGGTTAATGTGGGCACACTTCGGGGGTCTGATCGGACCCCCGTAGCAGGGGGTTAATGTGGGGTTCTGAGCTTATCTCGGATCTCCTATGTGTGGGATTTAGCAAAGTTGTATGTGGCTGGCAGTATTTTGCGCCATCCGGGGTCGATTTTATAGTGCCGAAACCCGCATTTGCCCACAAATGCCTCGCTCTTAGAGGCGAACTACCTACTCATAAGATCCACAACACAAGCTGAGATCCTGCTCCATGCTGATGATAGCCAGTAAGTTTGAAACAGTTGTACATGTATAGGACTCTCAGCTTGTGTAAAACCAAACTTGGCTTTGCATTAAAGCTGTGTAATACAGCAGGCATAAGCTTAAAGGAAGCCATGTTTGAAAATGACTATGGATTAAAGAGCGAGGCATTTGCATGTCCCAGCTCAGGTTCCCAGAATGCAGTGTATTAACCTTTTTTTCTCGAAATGCTGAGCTGTAAGCAGGTTTTATTTAACTTGCTTTAGACATTCAAATGTGAACACAGATTTAACCTTTTATTTACTATATATTTACTATAACTATATATATATATATATATATATATATATATATATATATATATATATATATAAATATACTGTATATATATATATAGCCACAAAATGTTTCTGCTCTGTTAGCTATAGGGAGTTAGAGTAAATTCTATAAAGTTGAATAGGTGTGGGGAGGTAAGCAATTAAGCAATAGGTTGCCCATATCTATGACCTCCAAATACCTGACAGTCTAGCAGAGCTGAAACATCCAATCTTTAGCCCAACAAGTTCTTCTGTCTGCTTACTAAACCACGTGTGTGCTATCACTACACAGCAATGTGCACACATATGGCCTGTAGTGGGAGTTTCGCTTGACAGCTTACACAGAGGGATAAGGAAGCTGGGTCCATTTTTATACGTAAGTTTTAGCTGTGACCTGATTAGTCAATATCAGCCTTATTAAATTGTGATTCCGCCAATTAAATAGGGCCATATAGGCACAGGGCATATTTTTTTTTCAGAAGTTTTTAGCTAGTGAAGACCTTGCTTTTGGATCGAAGTTCACTATCTAAAATCATCTGTAAAAACATATGCTATGTGCTTATATAGAGCCCTATTCAATTGTCCGAATCGCAATTTAATAAGGCTGTATGTGTTTAATTATTATTTTGGACACTAAACTGGGAGATCAGAATACTACAAATCCCATGATGGAATTGGATTGACATAAAAAAAAGAACATATAATACCTGCAAAATACACAAATGACATCTATTTCTTAATAAATAAACATTTTATACCAATAATGTCTGTAATGGTGTATGAATGATTTAATAACAGCCTATATAATTAATAAAATATATTTTTTTTAAAAACACTCACACTAATAAAGTGTACTGTATTATGTGCCTACTGATACAATGACAGTGAACTATTTAATTCCTGAGATAAAAAGATTGTGGAAAGTTACCTTAAGGTATGTATTCAATATGGATCTCAACAAATCATAGATATGTAATCTTCATTTGCAAAATGTCCTAACCAAGGTGCTCAGTGCTTACATAATACATAGGTACATAGTTATTTTGATGGGGCTATTTAATACAATAAATATAAATTATTAATTACTGATTATAATACCACTATTACGTGGTTATATTTAATACTATGTATCAGTTATAAACTCTGAATTAAAATGAGGAAAATGCTTAGTGCTTACATAATAATTAACGTAATATAGTACTATTTAAAAGTGAATGTGCATGATAAGTGATTAATAATGGCCCTACTTTTAAAAGGATACATTCAGTTCAGTTCAATATCTGTGATAAGTATTATTTGAGATATAGAATAACCAATTAAAGAATGTTCATGTACTTTGTGATAAGAGAAAAGGAGCTATATTTCCAAACTTTTAACAACTAAACATCCTCCAAATAAATAATAAATAGCAGTAAACAAAATGAAAGTATTGTGATCCTGCCAAATGGGTTTAGATCCTAATGGGACAAATAAGTGGGCATGACATCCTTCAAGAGTTGCCTGAGGAATTTGAGGAGATGAGTGGGTGCTCCCAGCCAGGTATGTCATCACTTCCAATAGCTGTGGCAGGAAGTCTGCACCCTGGAGCAAGGCTGGTAGTTTATTCTGCTGGTACAGTTCTACCTCCTCTAGCCATCTCCCACTGGCCAGAGGCCAGTCCCCTTCACTGCAGAGGCATCAGGCAATCTGGCCGATTACTATTAAGTGACCTGGGGAGAGCCTAGACTTTCCTCTTCATCTAGTCTGGTAGGACCTCCTTGCCTTATGCCCCCCCCCCTTCACACTCCCCAGCTAACCCACAGAAACCACAACAATTCCCCCCTCCTCTTTTCCTGATTCTTTCAGCTTCAAGGTAGTGGTTGATGCCTTGACTACTATTTCCACTAGAGTGGGTTTCCTGAGTGAAAATCAGGGTACTCAATTTATATTTGAAATAAGCCATCAGTTTTGCCAGTACTGCAGGATTAAATATTTGTGCTCTTCCTCATACCATGTTTATACCAAATAACTTTGTACGAGGTTCAATGGTACACTGAAAACCATGATCAAGGTCTTAATTGACAAGGAAAATCATTGGGAGAAGCTTCATTTCCATTTTCTCTTTGCCTACAGGGGAGGTGCTGGATTCTCTTCTCTCTAAATCCTTCCCCCAAAAGGAGGACATCCCTTTGTTACTTATTTACTGTTTTTTCTGGATAAGTTGGAGGCTCTAACTGGGATATTCAGGGAGCTGGAGGACGTGCAGCCCAATTAAATCCGAGATGTGAGACCCTCAGCTCAGGCTTGCTTCAAATCTGGCCGAGTTATGGTGCTATTGAATTAGAAGGATCTGCGAGTTACGAGTTTGAGACGCAAACCCGTAACTCAATCTTTGAACGTTGGATTTGCAGCTCTGCGCAGGATCAATTAGTCAAACCCGTAGTTACAGGTTTAGACGGAGCCAATGGAAAAGAGATCATCATCATCACGTCACTAAAAAAGAGGAGGTTAGACTGACAACGGTGCATTGTAAGATAGTCTTACTTAGTTGCTTTTTGCACCAAAATACAAAATACACATCCACTGATAGTTCTGGACCTGAGCTGGCTAGAGTCTCATGTGAGGCAGAACATTTCAAAGGTGGGGTCACAAGGAAGTGAAGAGGATTGGGTAACGACAAGCCACACTCCTGTAAGGTGGCAGATTTCAAACAAGGATTCATGAAGAGAAAGTCTAGAAAAAAAGTAAATTAATACCTAAATCAAATATGAATATTTCATGTCTAGTGTTGGATAGGAGGGACTTTGGTTAAAGACTGTAGCCCATAACGTAGCTTGACACAGTGCTTCACCAACTACAATGGATCTCCAGAACTCCAGACAATTGCCACCTCTGATAATTCCACAAGAAGAGTCTTGGAGATGAGTGTGTGAAGAGGGGATGACACGTGGTAAAATATGTATGTCCTGGGTAGAACGGATAGGGGATGGGGGGCACCAGATGAGAAAAGGCTGGTTTGATAAAAGAGCCTAGCAGAGTCATTTAAAATGTATTTGAGTGGTGGAAGTGTAATATGGGGGAGACTGGTTAAGAGTTGTAGTAATCTATGGGGGTACTTATTTCTGAATGAATTAGGAATTTTGTTCTTTCTTGTGTGAGAAAGGTTGGGATATTTCTTGGGTGCAATTGGTAGATTTTGGTAAGTGATTAGATGCAGGTAGAGAGTTCTGAATCCAAAGCAATCCCATTTCAGCAGGTGGAGCTTAGTCTTTGACACGTTTATTTTTAGGGTGTGGGAGGAGCTGTTGGGTAGACAGGAGGTGAGTTACAGCGACAGAGATAAGTTGGAAAAAGAGATGTACATTTTATATCATCAGCATAGAGATGATACCTCAACCCAAGAGAGCTTATCAGTTTACAAAGAGAGGCATTGTAGTTGAGAAAAGTAAGTGACCCAAAAGGGAGCCTTGGGGGAGTGTTGATGAAGTTGAACTAAAGAATGAAATACTAAATCGACAGATAGACAGATTAAACCAGTAGGCCAAGGGAGCTGAGAGAAAGAAAAAGAAAAAAAGGAGTGGTCAACTGTAACAAAGGTGGCATAGAGGTCCAGGAGGATAAGTATAGTATAGAGTAATATAGAGTATAGTGCCCTTTTACTTTGATCATTAGGAGGTTGTTAGCATCTTTAATTTCTGCTGTCTCAAAGAGTATTGCACATAGAAGCCAGACTGCAGAGGTTCACGTTTGATGACAGAAAATTGGTTAGACGGTTAGAGGCAAGTCTTTTTAATGTAGTTTGTAGGCAAAGGGAACCAAATAAATATGGTGGTAGTTATAGAGCACAGATGGATAAAGAGAGATTGATGTAACTGTTTGAAGGGAGAGGGAAATATTAGGTTGGTGAAAGGGTAGTAAGGAGAGGGGGAATGAGTTGTGAGGAGATAGGGTCAAATGGACACATTGTTATATGATAGGAGTGAGGCCAATTTGTCCTTTGTGACTGTTTTGAAGAGGTTGAGTGAGGCTGTTGAACTGTCAAAAGTGGAGAGATGGCTGTGTGGTGTAAAGTGGTCACGTTTCTGACTGAATCAATGTTATTTTTAAAGTGTTCTGCAATGTCTTGTTCTGAAAAGGTGGACAAGGGAAAGGGTTTATGTAGGAGGAGGAGAGAGTTGAATGTTGAAAACAGGCATTTAGAGTTGAATGACAAGGTGCATATGAGAGATGTGACATATGCTTGTTTGGGAAAGTAAAGGGAAGCATTGTATGAATTGTGTGATTTCCTCCAGTGGTGTTTAGCAGTGTAACGGCACTTTTGAAGGTAACGTGTTGTAGCTGAACACTTTTGGAATGGTGTAATGTGATGGGAGCTGTTATGTGCAGAACAGAGGATAATGCATGGTTATATTGTGAAGCAGTAAGCTTCAGACAGGAGAGTGTGCTTATATTTTAAAGGAGTGGCTTTAGTAAGTTGGAACATTTCTGAGAATCATTAAAAGTGATATATTTATTGGTTCTTGGAGACTCCGGTGATAGGGCTGGTGTGAGTGTTCTGGGAAAACTGCAGGTTTGGATGCTGACCTCAGAGAGAGAAAAGAGAAGAAGTCCATTGTAATAAGCCACATAAGAATGTTATTGAGATTAGTTTCGAGGCAGGTTGAGCTTCAGGGTTGTCAATAGGAAGGCAGTGTATGGGAATCAACTTTTCTGGCACTATGTATGTGGAACAAGCACGGGCAAGAGCAGATAGGAATAATTGAGAGGCCTGGGTTAGGGGAGGGAGGTGTCCCTGGCAAACAATAAAAAATACATAACAGAGAGAAGAGTGGGTTGGGATTCTCCTTTATTTCATTGAATGTCTGTGGCCAGGGCCTGCTTTACATATCTGACAGCCCTAGGTAAGAAATCCTTAAGTTCTCCCTGGGTGCACAAGTTATGTTTATATATATATATATATATATATATATATATATATATATAGTATATATATATATATATATATATATATATATATATCACATATATAGTTGTGAGCATGCAGGTTGTTGCTAACGCGAAGCGAGGGCCGCAGTTGCTGGCATGGAGCGCTCCTTGCCAACAACTGCGGACTTCGTAAAATTAACGAACTTACGACACAAAAATACGAGACGCGTTACAACCCATTACGACCTCTCAAAAACTGAAGCGAGGTATGAATAATCAGATTATTGCAGTATATATTAATACCTTTTTTATTGGACAAACATATTTATAAATATAAGACTAGCCTTCGAGAGCTTCCTCTCTTTCTCAAGTCTGGAGCAACGCTGATATATAAGATTTCCCAAATGAAACACAGGAATTATAGGCTTTTATAAAATAAAAAAAGAATGTTCTATTTGTTTAGCTGTGAAGAAGACAGAGTCGTAAATATTATAACATCATAGAGTGTTAAGATACCATAAAGCTGTGAGAAGGACTAGAAGCAGGTCAGAAAGAAACCAGAGAAAAAAAAAGGAAGGAGAAAAACATAATAAAAGGAATACAGAAGGTTATAAGAAGTTAAGATAATGCAATAAAAATTCAATATTTACATTAAGTCCCATATTTATCGTTTTAAGGTGTGTTATCATTTTGATTTTAAATGTCTTTCTTTCTTGTGTGTTTTTAAAATGACCTCTGAGCATTTTTATTTTAAGGTGTTCGATGGAGTGGTTGTTTTGTGAAAAGTGGTGTCCTACACAGCACAGTACAGTAACTGTTATTTTTTGCCTTTTGATGGAGTTTCTGTGCAGATTCATCCGTAAATGTAGTTTCTGGCTGGTTTCCCCGATGTAGCATCCACTTTCACATAGAGTACATTGTATCATAAACACCGCATTGGATGATGTGCATGAATATGATCCT
>CM050166.1:153581798-153679298 GCA_027410445.1 Discoglossus pictus | reverse complement strand
ATTTTATAGCGCAATTGGAACGTAACAGTTACGGGCTTGACAGAACAAAGGATTCGCTGAGTTCAAATTTTGACATCCCGTAGGGTTTGTTCACCCTTAACATGCAAGACGTTAGCGGGTTGCTTTACGGGGACAATTTAATAGCCCTAAGTCTTGCAGGCTACGTTATGGGCGACGGTTTTACCCATTCAGGGAATTTAATAGGGCTGCTAGTCTTCTGACTCATGGCAGACCATTTCATTACACAGCATGGGTACTTACGGTGTTCATTGTGCCACCTTGCTAGCATGGTTACTTTAACACCAAAATAACAGGACACAACAAAACAATTTTTCTCATTTGGTATAGTTGCTGCAAGAATGGAAACTGATTACGAGAGTATTGAAATGACAGAACTAATCAGCTAATCAATCTCTGCAGGGAAATGCAAAGACTAGCTCGTAGCTGCCTTTGGCCTGCATTACACTTTCTTGACTTTCTTAAAGAACAAGTAAAAAAATAATAATTGTGCATTACATACTGCATATAATAAACACTAACATGTAACCCTTTGCAAGTAACCTATACCTACAGATTTTTCATTGCCCTTCATGAAGTTTTGTCAAAAATGCTATTATATGGCCTTTGCTAAAATTCTGTGTGATCACAAAGATCTGCAACCACATCAGGTGGGGAGCTATGGCCGGTAATTTTTTTGTACATTGGTAAATGTGGACATGGATGTGGACCCTGTCCCCAGCACCCCTAGTTCCTGCCGACAGCACCTATGGGTCCCGCCCCCGGCACCCCAGGGCCCCTCCACCTCCCTCACCCATTGTGAGGTATTCCTGCTGTCCTGAAAACAATATTTTTGCACTGGAGCCCTCCATTCACTAGCCCCACCACTAAACCACATTGCTATTGTTTTTTTTCTGTAAATATTTAATTAATTTCAGTGATATGTACAGCTATGGATCAAAAAATAATGTGCATTTAAAACATAGGCTATGCCTTTTAATGGAATTAACAAGTGCATGTAAAGGCCCTAACAATTGCTAATCTGTAGAAATCTTGCTTGAAGTGCTCGGTCTTCATTTTCATTTCATTCAGAAAATTTACCTCTAGATATAGATGCTGAGGGTTTTCACCACTGGGGCCAGGAAAGAGTCGAAAAACATTTAAAACAATTACCAAAATTAATGGACTTAATGGCACTTTCTAGGCCTCTGATCAGTTGAAATAGGTGTCAATTAAATTTCAGCCAATCAGAATAGAAGAACTAAAATCCTTTCAATTTGACTGATTAGTATTAACCATTTGGAGAAAACTATGACCCCTGATCTATACTCATAACGCTTCTTTTACTGATTGGATAATGCATTAGCCAATCAGAGAAGAGAATGACTTCCATCAGGTTAGAAGATTCCATTTCCAGGAGGCCAGTAGAAAATGACCAAGAGTTTCAAGCAATATTTTTGGATGTAATGCCTTTTTATTTTATTGTAATCACTTTTTTCTGTATATATTTCGTTCATTTTCTGTAAATATTTATTATTGTATTAATGTAGTGTTTTTTTGTACTTAGAATATATTATATGTAATGTAATATGTGTGTGTGTGTGGGGGGGGTATAGGTAAAGATGATCATAAACCTACTGCATTACTATTTTATTTATATTAACCATATTTTTACTTTTATTTCATATATGTATAAATACACATATATACACATACAGGGAAAGAGGGAAAATCATCAGACAAAGCAAATATTAAATTAATAATATCCCCTGTGAATATGCAGTGGCGGTAAATAATGGATTTAAGCGTGGATATACATGGTGAAGAACTTTGGACAGGTATTTGTGACATTGGTTGTATTCTTTGTTGCTGTTTTTTATGCAAAGGAAAGAAAACTAAGAAGACAAACATGCTATCTGATGAGGCATTGAAAGTCGCCCAGGAAAGAAGAAAAGCAAAAGATAGTGGAGATGAGGAGCTGCTATCCGTAAGATTTTGAGAGACCTTCCTGCGGAGTATATACAGTATGCTTGATAACAAGTAATTTGGAGGAGTGGGTAAAAAAGGAAAAAACAAAACAGAAAAAACATATGGGGAAGTAAGTTTTTTTTTTTTTAATACATGCATAAATATTGTACTTACATAGAAAACTTGTTATCTACTTAATACAAAAAGATACATTTTTGTGAGCTTTAATTAAAAAAAAAAGTACTACAAATGTACTGTTTCAGAAAATTTACTTTTTAGCATTTAGTAGATAACCCATTATGACTATAAGATCTATTTATGTTAACAAGCCATTGGTGTCTACTGTCAGAGATTGTGGACATGTTTTTGCATTTTTTTTAAGTTTTGTATTACAACCTTTCTTGTGTATTAAAAAAAAACTTACATCATCATACATTTTTTTTCCAATAATTTTTATTGACTCACAAGAGTTTACTGTGTAACACCAAGCAAACAAAGTACAGCTTCAATTAGTTATAACATAACAGATGTAGCCGTTAAGTAAACAGGTAAATATATAAGCCTGATAAATGACTGTACAATAGTAATTCCCTTATGAGCCACACCATCAAAAATGTTCCATTTTCGGTAAAATACAAACAAAAGTGTCATTAAAGAACAAAAGCTAGTCAGAAACGGAAAGGAAAAAAAGAACACAACTCATAACTTATCCAAGAGTATGTATGTAAAGGAAGAGGAAAAGGTAGATTGTGGTATAGCATTCCATATTTGATTCCCCCTTACCCTCCGATACGACTTCCCCACCTCCAACCTCCCGTCATCATACATTTTTGCTGTTTTCCACCTTTTTTTGCACATTTAATAGGATAATGTATTGAGAATATGCACAGTTTAGAGATAACGTAAGAAAGAGAGAGAGAGAGAGAAAATTGGACAATAGAGAGGAAAATGTAGACATTGAGAGAGAAAAAGAAAAGAAAATAGTACTTTACAAGAAAAGAGCAATAACTGGAATGGCCTTCAAGTGGAAGTGGTAGAGTCAATCAAAGTTAAGTAAGTGAAGCATGTCTGGGATAAGCTAATACTAATTGTCCAAATACTGATTCTGCTGCTTCTGGTCTGCCCAATGCATCCTCCAGGATCGCAGCCGAAAAAGGGGGTAGTCAAAGGGTTTGATGGGTCAAAGCTTTCCTGGTCGAGACATACTGCTCTAGTGGCAAATTCCGGTAATGCGTGATTAAATGTAATTTTGCAATTTTGTATGTCCCCTGTTCAAATATTTATCCCTCATCACCCAAGTTTTTACACCCCTGCAATCAATACTACAGGAAATCAAGCTAAACTGTTTACTAGAAGGTATGATCATGAGGCTAAAGCTCAAATATTTGTCCATATAATAAGAAGACAGTATTCCATAGAGTCTGATGCTAGGAAAGATTGTAGGCACACGAAGAGGGGAACAATGGATAGATTAAAACATTGAAACAATTAGCATGAGCTTGAATTAGCATGGAGCTAAAAGAGCAGTGGCTAACAGATTAAGGCTGGCGTGGTCCATAAGGTTACGCAGAGTTGGATATGACTGAATGACTAAATAACAACAATATTAGAGATGTTAGGGTATTGAATCTACACATTTAGGTGCAAGGGGTGGAGATATAGCTGAGATTTTTTTGGTGGATACATTTATTGAAAATGTAAAAAAATCTGCGTTTTAACGTTTTTAGTAACTTTAACGAATATTTGCATTGAATTTTGAATTGACAGTTGAAATTTACAAAAAGATGATTATGTAATGAGATTAAAATGTATTTTTCTAAACGGAAGAAAAAAAAAGAGCGGAAGAAAGAGAAAAGAAAAAAAGAAACACTTTATTTTCACATAGTTTCACACAATTATAGATACTATTGTTAAAAAATATAATATTGATTGAAATTGATGATTTGTAACATAAATTATTATGCAGTTAACATAGCTGAGACTTTGTCCCATGTATATACAGTTATGCTCAATTGTTTGCATACCCTGGCAGAAATTGTAAAATGTTGGCATATATTTTGAAAATATGACTAATCATGCAAAAAAAATGTATTTTTTGGAAGGATAGTGATCATATGAAGCCATTTATTATCACATAGTTGTTTGGTTCCTTTTTAAATCATAATGATAACAGAAAACACCCTAATGGCTCTGATCAAAAGTTTAAATACCCTTGAATGTTTGGCCTTGTTACAGACACACAAGGCGACACACACAATTTAAAATGGTAATTAAAGGTTTATTTCCCACACCTGTGGCTTTTTAAATTGCAATTAGTGTCTGTGTATAAATAGTCAATGAGTTTGAGCTAGATACTGAGCCATGGGGAGCAGAAAAGAACTGTCAAAAGACCTGGGTAATAAGGTAATGGTACTTCATAAAGATGGAAAAGGATAAAAAAAGATATCCAAAGCATTGAAAATGCCAGTCAGTACTGTTCAATCACTTAAGAAGTGGAACATTCAGGGATCTCTTGATACCAAGGTCAGGTAGACCAAGACAGAGTTCAGCCACAACTGCCAGAAGAATTGTTCGGAATACAAAGAAAAACCCACAGGTAACCTCAGGGGAAATACAGGCTGCACTGGAAAAAGACGGTGTGATTGTTTCAAGGCGCACAATACCATAATACTTGAACAAAAATGAGCTGCATGGTCGAGTTGCTAGAAAGAAGCCTTTACTGCACCAATGCCACAAAAAAGCCCAGTTACAATACGCCCAATAATACCTTGGCAAGCCTTACAGCTTTTGGCACACTGTAATTTGGAGTGATGTGACCAAAATAGATCTTTATGGTCACAACCATAAGCGCTATGTTTGGAGAGGTGTCAACATGGCCTATAGTGAAAAGAATACCATCCCAACTGTGAAGCATGGTGGTGGCTCACTGATATGTTTTTTTTTTGGAGGGGGGAGCTCTAAAAGCAAGGGGAATATTGTGAAAATTGATGGCAAGATGAATGCAGCATGCTATCAGAAAATACTGGCAGATCATTTGCATTCTTCTGAACCAAGGCTACGCATGGGACACTCTTGGACTTTCCAGCATGACAATGACCCTAAGCACAAGGTCAAGTTGACCCTCCAGTGGTTACAGCAGAAAAAGTTGAAGGTTGTGGCGTAGCCATCACAGTCTCCTGACCTTAATATCATTGAGCCACTCTGGGGAGATTTCAAACGTGCAGTTCATGCTAGACGACCAAAGACTTTGAATGACCTGGAGGCATTTTGCCAAGATGAATGGGCAGCTATACCACCTGCAAGAATTAGGGGCCTCATAGGCAACTATTACAAAAGACTGCACAATCTCATTGATGCTAAAAGGAGCAATAAACAGTATCAAGATCTAAAGGAAGGCAAACTTTTGAACAGAGTCTATTTAAGTTTTTTCTTTGTTGCCATGTTTTGCTATCTCACTACCCTCACTTGCCCTGATATTGCTACCACACAATACAATTTGACTCTAAATTCCACCCTGGACTCTCTAGCCCCCATAACCACAGGCAGACACCCCCGCTCTCATCTACAACCATGGCTCACTACACAAACACGCTACATCCAGAAGTGCTCCCGCAGCGCTGAACGACTATGGAGGAAATCTCGCTCCTCATCAGACTTCTTTCATTACAAGTTTATCCTACGCTCCTATCACTATGCCCTCAATCTTCCCAATCAGAGCTACTTCTCATCATTAATATCAAATTTGGCCTCCAACCCCAAACATTTGTTCTCCACTTTTAACACTCTCCTCTGCCCTCCCCCACCTCCCGCCCCTTCCTCTCTTACAGCTGAAGATTTTGCTAGATACCTTAATAGTAAAATTGAAAATATTCATAATGAACTCTCCTCTCAACGCGGCCATATCACACCTTCTCCTCAAAAAACAAACAGCAGTCTGCCTTCACCCTTTCCCAAACCTATAGCCACTATAAACTCCTTTAACCCTGTAACTGAGGATGAAGTTGCTAACCTTCTATCAACCTATCGTCTCACAACTTGTCCACATGATCCTATTCCATCACAGCTGATTCTCCCCCTGTCTACCACACTTATCCCAGCTCTCACACATCTATTCAACCTTTCCTTAGACACTGGCAAGTTTTCATCACCTTTGAAACAAGCCACAATTACACCCATTCTTAAGAAACCCATATCTGATCCAGCTTCTCCATCTAATTACCGCCCTATCTCTCTACTTCCCTTGGCTTCTAAACTACTTGAGTCTGTCATCTACACTCGCCTTACACAATTCATTTCCTCCAACTCCCTCCTTGATCCCTTTCAGTCTGGCTTCCGGCCCCAACACTCTACAGAGACAGCTCTCACAAAAGTTACTAATGACCTGCTCAACGCCAAATCAAAGGGTCACTTCTCTATCCTAATTCTCCTGGATCTCTCTGCTGCCTTTGACACAGTTGATCATCCTCTTCTTATCCAAATTCTCCACTCTCTTGGCATCCGAGACACTGCTCTCTCTTAGTTCACATCTTATCTAGAAAATCGAACATTTAGTGTCTCCTTCTCTGGCACCTCTTCCTCTCCTTGCCCTCTAACTGTCGGTGTACCCCAAGGCTCAGTCCTAGGCCCCCTCCTTTTCTCCATCTATACATCCTCCCTTGGTGCCCTTATACAATCTTTTGGATTTCAGTATCATCTATATGCTGATGACACCCAAATCTACATCTCTGCACCTGAACTATCCCCCTCTCTGCTAGCTCATGTTGCCAATTGCCTCTCGAGCATATCCTCATGGATGTCTGCCCGTCAACTCAAACTCAACATGTCTAAGACAGAGCTCCTTATCTTTCCACCCTCTTCTGCAGCTTTTACTCCGCAAATATCTCTCACTGTTGACAATGCCATCATCACTCCCACCTCTCAGGCCCGCTGTCTTGGGGTCCTACAGGACCCTTCCCTCTCTTTCATTCCCCACATCCAATCACTCACAAAATCTTGTCACTTTCACCTAAAAAACATATTCAAAATACGCCACTACCTCACACAAGACACAACTAAAATTCGTATTCACGCTCTCATCATATCTCGCCTCGATTACTGCAACACTCTTCTTGCTGGCCTTCCTATCACCCGTCTGTCTCCACTCCAATCCATTTTGAATGCATCCGCTAGACTCATCTACCATACTAAACGATCAGTGTCTGCAGCACCTCTCTGTCAGGCACTCCACTGGCTTCCCATAGCGTCTAGAATACAATTCAAAATCATGACCCTAACATATAAAGCCCTCCACAATAGTGCACCCTCCTACATCTCTGCTCTCATCCCAAAATACACTCCCACCCGCCCTCTTCACTCTGCTAATGACCTTCTTCTCTTCTCCTCTCTCATCACCTCCTCTCACTCCCGTCTTCAAGACTTTTCACGTGCTGCCCCTATTCTTTGGAACTCTTTACCTCGGAACACCAGACTATCTTCCTGCCTCAGATCCTTTAAAATCTATTTAAAAACACATCTATTCAAAAAAGCCTATCATCTTTAGCCTCTTAATTCACTATGCATCTCTCACTCTCCTGTACCTCACCCATACCCTTTAGAATGTAAGTTTGCGAGTTTTAATCTTGTGAGGTGTTTTAGGGAAAGCACAGTGTATATCAGATTGAAAGCTCAATAACAGGGACTTCCATTATTTTCATTGT
The DNA here is from genome assembly GCA_027410445.1 of Discoglossus pictus. NCBI lineage: Eukaryota > Metazoa > Chordata > Amphibia > Anura > Alytidae > Discoglossus > Discoglossus pictus. The sequence continues at coordinate 153,671,637 of CM050166.1, read as the reverse complement.
GGGGTATTGTTTATACTTGTACCTAACCACTGTAGTGCGCTGTGGAATATGTTGGCGCAGTATAAATAAAGGATAATAATAAATAATAATGATAGTGCCATTCTGTTATAACCTACAGTTGAATGTGAAAATCCCATAAGAAATAAAAGCAATGTGTTTTGACTGCTCACTCATGTTTTCTTTAAAAATGGTACATATATTACCAATTCACCATGGTAATGCTTTTGAGCACAGCTGTATTATATTGACACTTTCATATACAGTGGACCCTTGGTCCTCTTCCATTATAACACCAGGTACTTGCACTGGGTATCTTTCTCTTTCCTGTCTCTTGATACCACTGAACCATGCTGGTCCGCCAGAAACCTAACAGAAAACTGATTCTGCCTATGTATCAAAATGTTTCTGAGACATTGCTTGATCATTAAGCATTTACACATTTCGGCTTGCATGAGCTTGGTCAGGGTGATACTTTTCAACCAAATTTTATAATTCAACCTATTTAGCACACATTTATTTGATCAGCGCAGTAGGTGATTCCTCCCATCTGTTGCTGCTCCCTTTGAAGTTCCTGCAGCTCCTCATTATTGATATCTAGTCTGTGCTCCTCTACTAACTCTTCAATGTCTTCATTACTCATCTCCTGGCCCATGGAATTGCCCAGAGATGCTATGTCCTCCATTGGGCTATACACAATGGGCAATATTAAATTTCAAGCCTGCAGTAGCCATCCTACAGCCGTATGTACGGAATACAAATTCGTAAACCATGCTGCGGCACGTAGCATTTTCGGGCATGAACATGATAAATTAATCAAACCGGTAGTTATGGGTTTAGACGGAGTCAATAGTAAAAGAGACCATCATCATTACGTCCCTAAAACATGGAGGTTAAATTTCAATCACCTACGGTTTTGAAGTCCATGTTGCGATCGGACCCGCATTCTAGAAATAATGCAATATGAAATCAATGAATATAATATTCTAGTCAATGCACGTTCTTTTATATGTATTAACACATTGATTGCCGGGATCGTTATGACACAGAAATTAAACTTCAATCAAAAATTATTTTTTTATGGCAGGTTTGCGAGCTTGATAATATTGTGCTATTAATTTTGATACCTTTAATTGCTTTCCCTATAACTTAAAATAAAATTTGCTTTTACAGTGCTACAAACAGGAGTTTAACCCCCTTGTGGATCCTCTCTAGTACCCAAAGGATTTTTGGCTACATTTGCCATTTATGGGTGTGAAAACAGGTGCAGGCTTGAGGACTTGTAGCAATTTCATAGCGATTTGCGATTGTAACATTTACTGGATTAAAAGATCAAAGGCTTAACTGGGTCAAAGTTCAGATTTTATCAGCCCATAGGGTTTTTCCGCATGTAACCCGCAGATCATTTGCGGGTAGCTAAAAGGGGCCAATTTAATAGCCGTAACTTTTGCAGACTCCTTTACAGGCTTTGGGAACTCAAAATCTCTGCAATTAATAGGGCCCAAAGTCCTCCATTGGGCTAGGTTCAGCCTCCAAGTTACTCAGAGTTACAACTTCTGGCCACAATTTTCTTCAGGCACAGTGCATGGTCTTGTAACAGACTGCACGCCAGCCCTTCTCTATCAGAGTGACACAGTGGAGGATATTGAGTTGGTCCTTCCAGATCACTGTCAACTCAGTATCTAAGGTCTCCTCAAAGCAGCTCTGGAAGAAGGCCTTGGTATATAGTTTCTTAAAGTTTATATTGACCTGCTGGTCCATGGTCTGGATCAGAGGAGTTATGTTAGGGGGTAAGAACTTTGCAGTTATAAAATTAAAGTCCTCCAGCAAGTTGTCCTCCAAGCCTGGAGGGTGAGTAGGAGCATTTTCCATTATTTACAGAGCCGTCAAAGATAGTTCTTTTTCCTGCAAATATTTTACAGTGTGGCCAAACACTTTGTTCTTCAATTCAATGAAGAACTGCCTGGTTACCAAAGGCTTAATTTTGAAATCCCCACTAGCATTCCTACACACCAATAGAGTTAGCCTGTCCTTCATTGGCTTATGCCCTGGCAATGTCTTCTCTTCTTGATTGATGTGGGTTCTGTTAGGCATTTTCTTCCAAAATAAACCAGTCTCATCACAATTTAAGACTTGTTGGTGAACCAAAGCCTCAGCCTGTAAATAGTCTTAAAAAGTCTCTAACAAAGGTTTTGGCATCTTCTTTGTCTGCCCTGACTGCCTATCCATGCCATACCACACTGTGAATGGCAGTTATATTTTTCACATTCTCAAACCACTCACTGTGCCTTAGGGAGTACAGTAGCACCTCACTGACGAGGCCCACAGAGGCCGAAACGTATCTGTGGTTTGTTGCTTCTCCTGTTCAGGGAGAATTGCTCTGTATTTCGGGACTGGATCACTCTTCTGAGTGAGACCAGACTGATTTACTACAGGGTATTTCTCCCTAAGAAGGGCACAAGTCAGCTAAAAGAGCTAAAAGAGGTTGCTCTCTGAGTAGGTAACCAGACCTATAGAAAAAATCCACTGAGGTATGTTTCGGTTTCAGAAGAGCACCTCCACTCTATTTGCATAAATTTCCCAAACCAACCATGACTGACTTTAAATACGTCACTGTTCTCTCCACTTGTTGTAGGTTCTTTCACCAAAGCGGCATGCAATTATTTTGCTTTCTCGCAAATTATTGCTATCACCCGCTGTTTTTCATTAATCCAAAAGTACAACAATTTCTCCACTTCCAATGTATGTGACATTTGCTTAGTCATAGCCTTCAAACCTCTAGCCACATCAGCTCCTTTAATAGCTTCCTTATTTTTTATTAATATTTTTCACTATTATAGAGATCATTGAAACATATAATTATTATAATTCAAAGGGTTGATAAGTATAATTTTGTTCTGTATCTTTTTATTCTCTCTATCTTTATTACATTACATTCTTTGCACTGACTTCTTTTATTTATTATTTGTTCATTTAATTCCCACTCTCCATTGTAATTAATGGACTTTGACAATCAAAAAATGATACAACACTTACCTGTGGAAAGTTAAGAGTTAACAGTAACATTATTATTCACAGACAACATAGATTTACCAAATGTATGGGAGGATCCATGCAATTATCCTAAGCTTTAAATATTGCCTCAATATGCCTGTGCCACACCTCTAAAGCAGCTAACTGGCAAAACAAATTAGGTTTTAAGAGCCTCATTCAATTTGAAGGCCGCATCTCGCGTTATAAAGGCCGTATGTCTGCGGGATTGAACTCTGCTACAATTCCGGGGGTATTCAATTGAACAAGACTGCAAGTTAAGGGCCGCAAGCCAAAACCATAGACCATGCACTCGTATGTAGCATTTCAGAACGGGAACATGATCAATTAAGCAAGGCCGTAACTAATTATTTAGAAACAGCCAATAAAAAATGAGACCATTATCATTACGGCAGTGAAATATGGAGGTCAATCAATTCGCGTTTTGAGATCTGATATGCGATAGGACTTGCAAAACCACAAAACACAAAATAATAAAAATGAATACCAATACTGTTCTAGTCCATATGGGTGGCCTGATATGTATTAACTCCTTGATTCCCGAGATTGATATAACCCTGAAATGAAGCATAAAGTAAAATTATTTTTGATTGCCGATGTGCGAACTTGAGACTGTTGTGCAATAATTTCTATGTCTTTCATTGCTTTCCCCATCATTTACTGTACAATGCAGTATTGATTTTTTATTTGCTTTTACAGTGCTACGGATATGTCTTTAACCTCTCTGCTGGTCCTCTCTAGTACTAGTAGGATTTTCTTCTACATTTGCCTTTTACGTGTGTGAAAACATTTGCGGGCATGAGGAATTGTAGCAATTGAATAGCGATTTGCAATTTTATTGACCGTAACTCTTGCAGACGTGACAGAGCAAAGGCTTCGATAGGCTGTAAGCTCCGGGTTTAACAGCTGCAAGGATTCCAAGGCCATAACCTGTAACCCGTTTGTAGCCCACAAAAAGACGCCAATTGATTAGCAAAATAAATTACGGCCTCCATTACGGGCTACTGTAAGTTACAATTGCTCCATTGAATCAGGCTCTAAGTTTGCAGTCCTGGAAGCACTCCTGTGGCTTGATGCTGGGGTTTTCCGATACCAGTCACACCAGTAGTTGACACTTTTCATTTTAAAATAATTTTATCTATTGATAGGACAAATATATTAAGAGAGTTTTACAAACCCTAGAACACTAAACAGTAATGGGCTACATCTGACACCAAGCAGACAGCTCATATATTAGCCAATAATGGTCTGGAATTTAAGTATATGATATAGAAGTAATAATCCTAAGAATTATTGGACTTCAAATAATCAGTCTAACAAATAAATAAAATTTGCAGACATTTAAGGCTGACAATTTAAAAGTTGTGGAACTTAAAATAGGTCTAACTTATGTATAATGAGTATAATGAGTATACCCTGGAAACTTGAAAATGTATTTGATTTCAAATCAACTTGGTGTTAGTCTATATCTGTGTTACATACATTTACATATGAAGTGTTATGAACATCTAAAGATTCATATTTGTACATTATAAGTTTTAAGATGTAAGTTTGTATAAGTTTTGTTTCCCACATTAGTCACTAATCTATATTTGAACTTAATATAGAAATCGGTGCAAACATTGTATGCAAGTCTGCATAAACAAAATATTTTCAAAATAGATTCTGGCAGAACAGGTTTGTTATATTGTTATGACCAGTAGTAATCATAATAACATGGTAGTTAACATCACAAATTGGTGCTGTTACCATAAAAGTTAACCTGACAAGGAGGAGGGAGATTGAGAATGAGGAGGGAGGTTGAGTAGGGAGGTTGAGGATGAGGAGGGAGGTTGAGGAGGGAGGTTGATGATGAAGAGGGAGGTTGAGGATGAGGAGGGAGGTTGAGGAGGAGGGAGGTTGAGGATGAGGAGGGAGGTTGAGGAGGGAGGTTGAGGATGAGGAGGGAGGTTGAGGATGAGGAGGGGGGTTGATGATGGGGGTTGATGATGGGGGGTTAAGGTTGAGGAGGGGGTTGAGGATGGGGGGTTGAGGTTGAGGAGGGAGGTTGAGGTAGGGGTTGAGGATGGGGGGGGTTGAGGAGGGGGATTGAGGAGGGAGGTTGAGGATGAGGAGGGGGGTTGAGGTTGAGGAGGGGGTTGAGAATGAGGAGGGAGATTGAGGAGGGGGGGTTGAGGTTGAGGAGGGAGGTTGAGGATGGGGGGGTTGAGGTTGAGGAGGGAGGTTGAGGTTGAGGAGGGAGGTTGAGGAGGGAGGTTGAGGAGGGAGGTTGAGGATGAGGAGGGAGGTTGAGGAAGAGGAGGGAGGATGAGGTCGGGGGTTGAGGTTGAGGAGGGAGGTTGAGAAGAGGGGTTAAGGAGGGAGGTTGAGGATGAGGAGGGAGGTTGAGGAGGGAGGTTGAGGAAGAGGAGGGAGGTTGAGGAAGAGGAGGGAGGATGAGGAGGGGGGTTGAGGATGGGGGGTTGAGGTTGAGGAGGGGGTTGAGGATGAGGAGGGGGTTGAGGATGAGGAGGGAGGTTAAGGATGAGGAGGGAGGTTGAGGAGGGAGGTTGAGGATGAGAAGGGGGGTTGAGGTTGAGGATGGGGGGGTTTAGGATGAGGATGGGGGTTGAGGAGGGAGGTTGAGGAGGAGGGGGTTGAGGAGGGATATTGAGGATGAGGAGGGATGATGAGGAGGGAGGTTGAGGATAAGGAGTTGGGTTGAGGAGGGAGGTTGAGAATGAGGAGGGGGGAAGAGACACAGGGAAGGGAGAGGGGGGAAGAGACACAGGGAAGGGAGAGGGGGAAGAGACACAGGGAATGGAGAGTGGAGAAGAGACACAGGAGAGAGTGGGGGACACAGAGGGCCCAAGAGGGACACAGGGGGCAGCACATTTCCCACCCTCGGCTTATACTCGAGTCACTCATTTTACCCAGTATTTTGAGGTAAAATAGGTGCCTCAGCTTATACTCGGGTATATACAGGTAATAGATGTGTTAAAGTGTTTTTTTAAGTAATTATATGAATTGCGACCCTGAACTATCAATAAATATTTATTAATAAAATAACTTAAAAATATGTTGTATGATTCCAATGGACTTTATTTGGTGATGATATTTAGATTCAGATGATTACTCAATCCATGATGCATCAACATCCAGCATACCGTGACACATGAGAGTTATACAAAAGTATGATAGTTACATACATATAAGATCATAACATAATGTTATGTATGTTTATGTCTCAAATGAGTAACCATGAACAGAACACTGACATGCCAATAGATGCACAATCACTGCCTACTCACATGTATAGAATAAACAGTGTTTTATGTGGATATGTTTAAATGTACGTGCTATTTGTATAAATACGTGTTAAACAGTGAAAACATCTATATTCAAACTTTTGCAAGTAAAATATTCCAGGATGAATATAGCATATAGAATGATAAAAAACATAACTTTTAAAATCAACCCTAATCAGAGTTCTACTGACTAATAAAAATAACCACAACAAACTGAACAGAAATATTCAATTATTTTACTCACCCTCCTTCACCCAACGTTCAATTAGATTAAACACCAAACTCATGGTAAGGAGGTGGGCTTAACAGAGGTATATTAAACTCATCTGCATGTTTATTTCCATCCTTGCCACAGTGTTTATTGTCTAGTATCTATTTGTTTCTCACTTTCATATGTAGAATAGTGTTGGCAGTTTTATGTAGTGTATTGAGTGGCTAACATGTATGTAGGTAGGCTTGCTAGTGAATATGAGCTAAATAGTGCTTGGTTAGCATGGTTCATTTTAGAGAGGATTCATGTGCTTTTTAAAAACAAATGCTAAATTTTAGATGTTTAGTTGTGGCATTTACTAGAGTTAATTTTATCACGTAATTTATTGTTGGACTTTATTGAAATGTGGTAGGCTGCTTCTCACAATGGGGTGGTTTATTTGTTCAGACTGGTTTAATCTCAAGAGTCTGTGAAGAAGTTTTTGAAGGCAATTATGATATGGGTAGAAATGATTAGGGAAATGCAGCAAAGCATGATCAAGTTTTAATATTGGGAATTTTATCTATCAAGAAATAATATGTATTAATGAGACCAGCAATAACATGAAGATTTTTAGGTTTTTGAAGGGGAGCATGAGACTATTCTACAAAAAATAATCCGGGAACAGCAGTAAATATCTCAGTTGTGGATAAAATATGGTTAATGGATATGAAAGAATTGTTGTAATGGAAAATATTGAAATTGGTCTATCATTTTTTAATGGTGTTCCTCGGGGTTCACTGCCTGCTCCTCTACTTTTAATATATAATTTAATAATTAAATTAGCCAAGAATGTACTTTCTCTAAAAAGTGATTTGTATAAGCTGGAAGGATTGGTAGCTAAATTGCTGATGAGATTTAAATAAGAAAAATCTCAAATTATGCATTTGCAGTGACAGATATAAAATTAAAAGGCTAGTTAAATATTAGCAGGAATTAAAAGTGGCAGAGAAGCAGGGGAAACACATATGATTTTGACAAAATTTAAATCCATGTTTCACCTGACATACAGTTTAGTTTGGGCACTGCTTCAAAACAGAACATTGGAAAACTAGAAAAGTTAGGGAAATACTATTTTTAATGTTGATTAGTACATAACTTTAGGAAATGGTTGTATTAAATCTTAGGTACTAAGGATATACAAGGTTATTACGGTAATATAGAATAGGTCAGATCTAGTACATTAACTGGTTCCCATTTTTGAGGCCCAGATGGAATTAATTTTTCCAAATAATGCATACAATTGTAATGCTTTTTATTTGCTTTCCCTTAGACCAATTTATAGTTCAAATAATACATGGATCAGTAGAGATATAAAAAGCTTAAACTCAATGGACCAAAGTGTTTTTCAACCTCAACTACTATGTTGAGTAACACCAGCTCCAAGACCACACTAGCTCTAACTGTTTATGAAAATCTTTACCAAGACAGACTACTCACTACACAAGCTCCAGTCTTACAAATGATACATAAATACTTCAATATATCAGCTACATTAGTGGCCATAACCTCTCTACACCTGTCTGACCAGTGCATTGTCAATTACGTATTAACCTCACAAGGACACCACACTATAAAGACCCAAAACAATTAGTTTTGGTAGTTGCTTTATTGGCCATAACTTGATGGATTTCATGCATCAGCTATCCTAGTCACTTCCCAAACCACTCAAGAAGAGATAACATTATTTTTAAATTAGAGATGAATGTGTGTTCAGTATCCTGTGTATTAGTATTACAAGATTCACCAGATAGAGCAGAAGGAGGAATAGGAAACGTGCCATCCTAAGCCACATTAGTTGCAGGCCCCAGTGAAGGTCTTCTTCCTGCAAAAGTAAACTGGCTTCTGTAACGGAAAAGCACTCTGCTTCCTCCTGATGCTAGTCCTAACCCTGCACTCCTTTTCTGCTGATGGCTTCTATCTTGTCTACTCTGCCTGTAACCAGTGTTTGAGAGCCCACATATATACCATGCCTTGCTGTCCTTCTGCCTATGCTCCTGGCTCTGAAGCAGAATTACACCCTCCTTCCTGCTCTACCAGGGGGACATTTTTGCCCACTCTCACTGATGAGGGGGATAATGTTTTCCTTAACTGTCACCCTTCCTTTGGTGAGGAAGGGGATATATTTTGCCCACCTGGAGCTACTTTTTTCTTTTTTTTGCTCAGGCTCAAACTCAGTCTCATCTTTAACAGAAAGACCATTAGTATCAGTAATGGTAATTTCTTCTAGACTGTCAAAAGTGAAAGGAATACATTCTCCCATGACATTCTCCTGCCATCACATCGAAGTACCCTCACTAGAGTCAGTGAGGGATAGACTAACCTCCTGATCTTGCAGTGTATAACCCTATTTATAAACTTGCTCCCTTATACAATATCCCCTCCCTGCCAAGCCCCCCCCCCATTATTTTAAAAAAAATATTTTTTGACTATGTGTCCTATTTCAAGCCCTGTTGAACCCCTGTTAAACCCCCACTCTCCTTAACGTTGTACAGCCATGGGTTTTCTACAAACTAAAGGCCTCTAAAATATATGTTTTCCTTTAAAGATGCAGTCTTATTTATAACATAAAAAAAAGCATTATATAATCTGCATGTTCCTTCAATGTTTTTTCAATTTCTCTCAGATGTGTTTGTAGCTTTAAAAAATATGCAGGTCATAACACTTATGAAGCACGTATAAAGCACATATTATTAAAAGTATTATTGGATCCTTTAGATATATCCACAGCAGACCCACAGTTTCTTCACACCAAAGCAGAGTTAATGCAAATGTATGGACACGTGCCAGTGTTCTTTAGCGGGTGGTGTGAGTAGAAGCTCACTATGAAAAAAAATAAATAGAAACCCACTTGCCAAACATCCAAACCATATTCATGTCCCACTGAGGAAGAGACTCACCTTGTGAAAGTTTTCACAATCTATTTTCCTTTACATTTACAGTTTGCAGGGATTTTAAGTAGCCTTTTAAGTAGCCTTAAGTAGCTTACACGCATAGTCTTAAAAATCTGTCACAAGAACGGGAGAGCTTCAGCAACTAGAACATAAACCAGCTGTATGATGATGGGACCCATTACTGCTGTTTTCTTCATAATTCATATTTTACGCATACATACTATATTATGTAGGTTTGGGAATTAGGGAAGAGGAATTGCCAAAAGGAACAAGGGGAAAATACTAAGACAGGAGATTTCCTGAATTAATTTATGCTTGTGTGGTTTACACTTTGTACTATACTTAGGTTATCTAATCTTCTGCTACCCCATAGGTGCCATATTATATAGCAAGATAATAACAAATAATAATGTGTGAAACATTGAATGTGCCAGTTGTTAAAATATAGAGATGACGGAAGTAAGCATGATAGCATTAATTGGAGATATAATTATCCAGCATGTATATATCACAAATTCCATAATCACTTGATAGAATATCTCAAGTTCAAACATAACTATTTCACTCTAGCCCAAGCCTTTATGACTGCCACTTTTTGATTGTTGCAATCTGAAACTCCCTCTTAATTCAAAGTTTCCTTCTATCTCATGAAATCAGCAGACACTAAAAAGGTAGATTCCACTGCAATATAATTAAAGTGTGTATTGTTATTTTTATATTAAAACAGTATGCCTACTATAAGATATAGCTCCTCAAATAAGTATATTTTAAATATAGAACTACAGCGGGTCTTTAACTGGTATAGTGCCTAAATCCATGTATAACCTGCAAAGCACAATATAATTTCTCAATAAGTACCCTTTTATGTTTCTTCCTCCTTTCAGTTTATATTTTTTGCTCTAAAGACTTTTGTAATTGGTAACAGTATTTTGCATTGGTGGCATCAACTTAAACTGGAATTGCTGTTGTACACAATAGGAAATGCATAGCAAGGTTGTCAAACAAAAACATCATTCTACTTAAAGTTGATTATGCCTCTTCTTAATCTGTCTGGTGCACCAAATACAATGCTAAGATATTCTATTTTGGTATATCTAAATGAGTACAGACATTAAGGTCATAAAAAAAACATCTGATATATGTGCTTGTTAAAAAGCTCTGAAATAGGGTTGTAAATTAGAAAGAAACACTATAAAAGTAAAAGTCTCTTTTAATTTTGATTTAATTATTGCATCCTGAAGAGAGCTTTTCGGGCATGTGAATTGCTATTATGAAGTTTCATAATCCTGGCAAAATGTGCTTCTATTATGTTGATGTAGAAATAAGGTTCATGACTTGTACAATTTAGGAGTTTAACATATATTACATTTGAATATAGCACTTTTGTACGATAAAAGCCTCTCTCTTTATTGACTGAAATTGGAAAATAATTCACTTTTTATTATCTATAATCATCATATAGAGTTTGTCTACCCTGCCTGCATGTGTACCCACTACTCACTAAATACTGATACTCCTGATTACACACTAACTTTGTGCCACTCAGTGTTCAATAAAGTTTGCTAATATAATCACTGCCAAAGCGAATCTAAACCGACCTTCGTAGAAATTAATTAAATTGATGCTAATGCCGCCAATTTATTCAGTATTTATTCAAATCATTCTGCAATGCTGCAACATATCTATTCAATCAAACATCATGTACTCAGTGTTTTATTTTTTATGCACAAGCATAGAATTCAGATGTTTTTTCATACACATATGCCACTGAAAACTCAAATTTATATATTTGAGCAAATATTGCTACTCACAGTTAGAAGTTTTACAGTGCTTCTCTGAAGTACCTTGTGACTTTTTTCCCGACTATAGCCTCCATTCAATAGCTCCCATAAGAAACAAACCAAATAAAGCTCACTCGTAATAGTATCCGATTTCAGTGAAGTTTATTCAGAAGTTTTTCTGACTTTCTAAAATTTAGACTAGACTATATGTACTTTCCACCCCCCCGTAAAGGCAGAAATATGCCTTCAAGAAGCCTGGATGCCTCAAATCCGTCACTAAGGAGAAACTAACACCTTAATTTATGTCAGACTTGAGGTTATATTACTCAAGTCTGACACAATTAAAGGGTTAATACCGCTATCTTGCAAGACCCACTGTCCCCTATGAACCAGGAGATCTCCGGAATTCCCCCAATACCCCCTACCCCTATGAGCTATGTATTACCTGGAATTCCTCCTTAATACCTGCTACTCACTATTAGCCTGGGTATAACCATGGAGGCTTTTTTGGACCTACATGGCACCAAACGGATCCCTTGGTAAACTAAAGTATAACCAGGGGGTCCCTATGCATACCAATGGTGCATAATATTAACTACTAGGCAATCAGGGTCTCAAAGTATCATTATCATATACTAAGCTATGACTCATGGCTCCAATGGCAAACAAAATTAACCCCTATACCATAGGGTCCTAATGAACCCACATGGCACCTAACGTTAACATCGATACCATGGGGTTCCTCAAGGTCCTTATCCCCTCTTCGGGAACTCCCATAGTCCCTAACAATAAGTATATAAAAATACTACATAAAATAAATATATCACATATAATAGTTGTGGACATATGGGCCGCTGGTCACGCTTTGCTCGCCTCGCAAAGCGAGGCGAGCCATTGATGGCAGCAGCACACAGGACTTAGGCTGCAATGAGCGCCGAAAGCTCTCATTGCACTGCGAGCCTTGTGAAGCGAGGTGAGCAGTTGAGGCTGCAATGAGTGACGAAGGAGCTCATTGCATTGCGAGCCACACAAAGTGAAGCGAGCAGTTGAGGCACGCAGGACTTAGGCTGCAATGAGTGCCGCAGGTACTCATTGCGAGCCCAGTAGGTATTTGCGCCCGGCAAGTCTTGGCCCGTGGAACTTAACGAGAGATACAAAATTATGGGAAATCAAATGACGTCCAAAAAAATGCAAAGGAATGAAAGAAAACGAGGCCAAAACTTGCAAAAAATAGACCCAAACACGTAACACTTGAGGAAAACCAGTAACAATTCCTCCACAACAGTAAGATTTACACCAACGCAGTAACACTTCAACAAAAGCAGTAACACTTAACCCAAAACAGTAACACATAAACCAAGGCAGTAACACTCAAGGCGAGGCCCATAAACTACACGGGGGGGGGGGGGGGGGGGATAGACTCACAATGAGTGCCGAGGGTGCCCAGAGGGCCTGTAGCCCTGCATTGTGTGGCAAACAGCATTGCCAGGCTTACAATTCGTTACTACATATATAAAAAGGGAAAATATACATTACCCATCCTTTTAATGCCCTCCATCAACGATGTGGAGATTCCTCACTCTTCAGCCCTTCAGGCACTTCCATTTGGATGGAAGAATCCATCCTCTTCTGATTTGATTGAACCCTTGCTTTTTAGCTTCAGCCCATGAAAATGGATCTCGGTCTAAAAAAATTGCTGCTTTATGAAAAAAACGTAATCTAATGGAGCTCCTTCTCCGCGCTCTAGTCCTGACTAATGTTTTTTTTTTTTTTTTACCGCACCTTCACTTTATGTACTATATGTGTGGATTATGATTGTCTGAAATATGTGTCAATCATATTTCCCCCAATCAGAATTGGGTATTTGACTGTGCCATAGAAATTTTCAAAATCACTTTTACATGGTTACTGGAATAATATTCAAGCTCTCGATTATCTTAGAAGCCTCTCATAATTTGCAAAACGCATCCGGTTACCTTCAACCACTTGTAAAATCATAAAAATGCCTCCAAGAAGTCTTGCTTGCTATGATATGTGAAGTACATCTATATTAAAAACTAAAGTCACAAAAAAACATAACGCCTTTTACCATTGAGAAAGCTCAATGAGCGAAACGCGTTTGATCTTTTTGTGACTTTATCTTGCCATTTTCTGCATATATCAGCGTTCTATATACTCTGGCCCTTTGGATTGTCCAACCAGCAGGCTGCCATCTATTTTTGGACGTTACTCATATGGACATCTGAGATTTCAACTGAGAATTTCCTGCTTTTGTAACCACAACTGAGCTGGACTTATGAGGACTATAGCTGATATATATTAATGATACAAATACCTCATATGACTGAAATCTTCAAATGTGTGTGCTTTGTTTGTTTTTATATTACTTCCTGATTAAACTCCTTTTATTGCACCATCTGGTGGTGTGCGCTTCTCTCCCCATTCCCTTTTTTACTTGACAAACAAGTGTCTTTTTTCTTGAACTATACCGATCCTTTAACATGGCAGATAAGCAGACCGATCAGTAGTGACACTAGAAAGTGCATGTATTAAATACATGATTTCCTTCTGTTTAAACAAAAGGGCCAGATTTACATCTGAAGCAAAGATTGCTCAGGTGTCCATCAACATATATACATGCTAAAGTTTAAAAGAGAGCTGTATGAAAACTATTTAGTTGTAATTCAATACATAATCATACTCATTATATTGTAAGTTTGCGAGGTTTCAATCTTGTATGGTGCTTTAGCGCCCACTAGATTCTAAACTCAAAGACAGGTCTCTCCACACTTGCAATGTGTCAATTTTGTTTTACCTTGTACTCAATCCTTGTTCAGCGCTACAGAATATGTTACAAATAAAGATAATTATTATTATTATTATTAACAATAATAATAGTAATCATGCATGAACATAGTCTGTGATGCTCTACTATACAAGTAACAATTGTATTTAAGTCAGTACCCTATATATTTAGTTTATATTCTTATGTAGCTTCTGTATTTACATGCTTTTCTGAAAGTTTAAATTGTATGTAGTAATAATTATATTTTGGAGCACAGTCAGTTTTGGAGATTTTTTTTTTATTTCAAGCACCTATTGGTTTTCCTTCTAAATGAACACATTATTAGGAAAAAAATACTGTAGTCACATTTTGTTGCAATGGTACTTTCAGTGATACCTTAGCTGTGTACATAGGGAAATATTTCACATTAGACAAAGTACCTGTACAAGTTATGTTATTTTTTCATACAAATTAAATTCAATAATAGGGGCTTTTCAGTGTTACTTTAATGGCAAAAGCTACAAAGGCTCATAAAAAATGAGCATGCACTGAGGGGGTTATAGAAGCAAGGAAATTAACTATATTATTGTCACTAAATAAATCCTTGGTAAGATCTCACTTGGACTACGGAGTATAGACTCCTATTCTATTAGAATCCTGCAAATGCCTCTAATTTTGGCTGCAGGCGTTTTTCTCTAAATGTTTAGATGTATTCTATTGACTCCAGCTCGCAATTTATCTCCTTAAGCCTAAACTCGTAAACCCTGCCTTTTTAAGTAGGATTTCAGGGGGTGTGATCATATGATCTGTCAATATTTAAGCAAGCCTGTAATTTTACTGTCTGTAATTTCAGTCTATGTTAGTTTTGTGATATGTATTAACCCCTTGAGTCTCTGGATCGATATTACTCAGAAATAATAATAATAATATTGTTTTAGACTGTTGTGTAATTAATTCTAATGTCTTTATGTGCCTTGCCATGCTTTAAAAGTACAGTATTGTGTGTTTTCCCTTCTGGATCGCTACCTTGTTGTGGTGAAGGGGCTTTTGTACTTCAATGAAGCTGTGAGCTATACCATGTAAGGTCACCCAAGATGGGTAGGTCATAGCAGAGAGGTTAGTCCGATTGTGGTCCACTGGAGAAGGAGCTGGCAACCCACTCCAGTATCTTTGCCAAGATATAAACATGGATAAGCACCACCAAAAACATAGACAGATGTGCCTGAGTGCTGCTGACCATATAGTCCCCGAGAGTCAGACACAACTGAAGGACTGAATAACAACAACAACTGTGTGTTTAATTGCTGGTACAGCTCTAATAAGTGTTTGAAAAAAGCTGTTGTGAGTCGTGTTTAGTTCTCAAATTTTGCATAAGTTAGTAAAGTTACTATAAATGCAAATGCCCCAATATCTGCTCCGACATAAGTCTTAATCTATATAAATAGGGGCAAGATTATGCTGGTAAAGAAGTGACGTACTTCAAAAGCAAAAAAGAGAAAGAACTTTATTTTATAACCAACATATATCTTAAAAGTAATACCATCAATATAATTTATCACAACATAGTCAAGAAGAGTATTGCAACATCTTGGATTAAACTTTTATTGAAACAATTGGTTTAAAAAATATCCTTATTAAGAATGTTGCATAAAATAAGTATTTTACAGTCTCTTTAAAAGTATGCCCAGAGAAATATTTTTATCCATATATTATGTCAAGATCTATAACAACATACCAATAAATGGATCATAGAAATTATACAATAGTATTAAAGAAAATTGCCCATAACAAGTAGAGTATCTATACAAAGTGACGATAAAGATAAATAAATTCTCACTAAAGTGCTAAGTGCAAACAGTAATATCCAAGTAATGCATCCAAATATATAATAGCATACTTGTAAAAAGGATGCTAAAAAATCATACAGCATAATTAGGAAAAATATAATCTATAATCAGTAGTGTAAAGATACCCCCCCCCCCCCCTCAAATAAATACAAGCTAAAGTGCCAAGTGCAAATACATTTACCTACCACTGAGAACCCTATAATTGTGGCGGTACTGGGAATCCGCCACTTATTTCCTAATGATAATAAATATTACTACTCTGCTCTACTAACTAAAAACATCAAATCCCTAATATTCTGGAAATCCTAGTTTAATGTGGCGCCTGTGGGGATCCACCACTTACCCCCCTAAATCATAAGTGAATCTAAACTACACTATGTTCCTGCTTTTAATATGATATATAAAGTGACAGTGCCAAATAAACCAAAATATTGATAATATTGCCAATCGGATTGCGAGTAGCTAATAGAATATGTGGCAAATTTAAGCGATTTTAATTGTGTATACATTTGCAAATTGTGCAATAGAATAGAGCCCATAGTTTTTAGCAAAACCATTATGCTGCTATAAAAGGCTCAGGGAAGGGCAAGACAGTAATAAAGGGATAGAGGAATTAACCAAGCAAATGCTAACCAAACTATATGTATTTTTTTCTAGAAAAAAGTATCCTTTGCAATGATATGATTCCCTTATATAAACACATCCACAGTACATATGTCAAGTTTTGCTATTGTATGCAGTTATCAAAACATATGTAGTACTAGGAACTTGCCCATCAACAATGATGGGAGCCCCAAGATGAGTTCCTTCGGCGCTCACAGCGTGGCTCTCAATGAGAGCCCATGAGTCTCTTTGCAGCATCTCCCCCCAGTCCCTTGCCTGTGCCTGGCATTGTTCGTGTAAGTGTTACTGTCTTCAGCGTCGTGTATTTGTAAGTTTTGCAAGCCTTGCGTTGCTGAGCCTCGTTTTCATGCTGTTTCTGAAATTTTATGTTTTTCGTCCGCTATTTAGGCGATGTTCTAGTGACTAAAAACGCCAAATATGGGTGTTATTCACTTGCAACCTCACTCCCAGGCTTCATGTGTCTCCCCCTGTGATGTGTGTGATTGTGTTATAATTTTTGTACCTGATTATTTTTTTTGGTAGGTTTTTAGAGTAACGGGCTTAAACAACTGCTCGCCTCACTTCGCGAGGCTCGCGGTTGCATGCCCGGCTCACTCATTGCAGCCTAAAAGCCTTTGGCGCTCATTGCAGCCTAAGTACTGCGCCGCTAGCTCACCTCACTTTCCGAGGCTGGCAGTCCGACTGCGCCGCTGGCTAGCCTCGTGAAGCGTTACCAAAATTGCAAACTATACGAACAGCGCAAAGATCCACAACTATATATGTAATAAATAATAATTCTTGGACTAATTTTAAATTATAAAATAAATCCCACAAATGCAAACCAGGAACAAACACATAGTACTCATCTCCCTTATGGACCACTGACTATGTGGCCAATGTAGACGCCATCCTGATTTTGTTATCTGTACTGGGAAAATCATTTTGAAGATGCAAAATGTTTATTTATAATTAATGTTTTACTGTGTTCCATTGTTCTGTATTCATATAAAGTTGCATGCCAAAATAAAGAGATCAGAACCATCTTAAGAAAAATATGTGTCCGAGAACCATATTTCTTTACAGAACAGGAGGCAAGATGAACTTTGATTTCAACAGCTTCATCCCTGTTTTTGGTCCTGAACTGCTGCTGTTGTAGAGTCTGGGTGCTGATCACTTTCCAAAGGGCCGGTGCAGTAGAAAGGCGTTCTGTCATGTTAGTGGTAGCAGTGGGATTGACACTAGATGAATAGTAAACATTATGTAGCAGTAATAGTAACATTATGGCAGAAGGAGAAGCCATGACTATGCCTTAGCTCAGAGACTGGGAGACGGGGACAAGAGGCTGAGGATTGTCGGTGCTTTCAAGTCTGGGTAGCTGAACTAGAGGATAAGCCAATGGCAAAGCAATGTGTGTGATAACATCATGAAATAGATGTGGGAGAATAAATTTGGTCCTTTGTCACCAGACACCCCGACAGAGGGTTCCAGTATGGCTACATCTCAAACCAGTGGGGAAAAGCCCTGCCAAAAGCAGAGAAGAAGCTCCAAGAGGAAATCTTGAAGGAATCAGCCAGAGATGAACTGCCTGTCCTGATGGAGCAAGGACTACTTGGACAGGTTGGCCCAATCAGAAATGGCTCATGTCTTCTAGAGGGAGCAACCTGTGTGAGAGGCTAACGTAGGCTGGTGCTCCTGGAAAGAAGAAGCCTGACCCATCATGGTCAATGCGGGTTCAGCTATCATACATCTGTGCCAATGAACTAAAGGATGCAGCTGTAAGTCTGGAGCAGCCCGAGGAGGAGAGTTATCTCACTGTCTTAATTAGATAGCAGCTACATCAGTTTGATCAAGCAAAGGGTGCTTTCCTTTTAGAGCTACCCAAAGAGTAGATTGCACAATTGGGTTATCTGTCTGGGCAAATGTGGGAGCAGCTACCATATGCTAATGCCAGCAACCATAGACATGAAATGACAAACCCCTTTCACAAGAGACCATAGAGACCACTACACTATTGCTGGAGCAGTTACCACCAACTATTGCCAGCAACTGAACAAAGGGAGTTGCCTACGTTAAGGAGGAGATCACAAAAAAATCTACTTTTTTGCAACAAGACGGTGTGGGCATGGTGCTCCTCAAGGGTCCTGTCGAAGCTTCTCCTGTTCCTGTTTTTGGGGAAATTATGGGTGGTTTTCTAGGAGTGCTGACTTGAGTGATGCTTGCAACCTCACTCACAGGCTCCCTGGCTGTCCCCCTGAGTTGTGTGTGAGGTTTTTAATTTATTTTTTACATTATTTTCTTTTTTTGGCGGTCTTTTGAGTTACGTGCTTGAGAAAATATGGGCCGTTAAATTCGCTTTGGGTGCCTTCAATCTCTTTCTATTCTCCATCGGTGGAGCGTAGTTGGGCAAATGACATTTCTGACGGGACAGAGGACCCTTAGAGGATACCTGAAAGGGCACTATTGCAAGAGCTGCAATGAGTGCCTTTGGCGCTCATTGCAGCAAAGTGGTGCAAGCCTCGCGATGAGCGCCTACAGAGCTCATCTTAAGCCTGCCTTCAATCTCTAAGTCCCGCAGGCCTTGCGATTAACGCCTGCAGTGCTCATTGCAGCTAAGTGGTGCGAGCCTCGCAATGAGCGCCTATGGTGCTCATCTTGAGGCTGCCTTCAATCTCCAAGTGCCTAAGGCCTTGCGATGAGCGCGTGCGGCTCTCATTGATGCCTATGTTGTATAAGCTTTGCGATGAGCATGCACAAGCCTCGCAGTTACGAAAACTATAATATGTGATTGTATCTTTTTGGTCTGTGAATTAAGCTGCATCTTTCCTTTAGATATATGTAATACCCAGAACAAGGTCTGTGTCCCTTCATTCACTGTATATTTTATCTTCATCCCAAACTTTGCAGGTCAGTGCAGGACCATAAATCAAGCATACATGCTCATTTGCTTAAAAGATAGATAAAAATTGGAAGAAGAAACTGAAATGATTGGTTTCAATACAATTATAATTTGTCAGAATTTATCAAGGAGAGGGTGTAAAGAACAACCATGTAACAACTCAAGTATTTTTTCAAGAATGTCAATTTCTGGCCCTTTAAGGACCCAGTGTAGCAGCCTCATCTAGCTGGCTGCATACAGCATTGCTGATTGACTGCAAAGCTGAGCATGCTCACACAGACGGCTCGTTTTTACAAAACTGAACCCTCTCAGGAGCCTAGCTCAATCCTGAGGGTGTAGACATCACCCCCCCCAAAAAAAATGTTTTTATGCAAAAGCTGAGAAAACATAGTGCATGCAATTAAATTTAATCATACACTACTAATTCCCATCTATCAGATGCATTCATAACCCAGCTCACTTGCATATACCTTTAATGATATGGCCCTGGAATATGAGCCCCTCTGGTCAAAAGGTCACATTACCGTGGAACTGCAAATGGTGAGTAGGAGTAGCACTAGACCTAATGAACGGTTCGGTCAAAGTCGAGAGGACGCACTGCTGTTGATGCGTCTAGAGAGAAAGGAAATTTTGCTGCTGCAAAGAACAATTCCGCATAGGAACCTGGAATGTTAGAATTTTTAAGCAAGGCAAACTGGACGTGGTAAGATTTGAGTTGATAGGATTAAACATTGATATCTAGGAATGAATTAACTCAAATGGACTGGATTTTGAAATTTCATATCAGACAACTACCAGATCTTCTACTGTGGTCAAGAATTCCACCGAAAAAATTGAGTAGCCAGTGCTCGGTTAGAACCCAATAAATGACAGAACGATTTAAATTCAAGGCATGCCATTTAACATCATAATGATCCAAGGGCCTCCTTCAAATGCGATTTAGCCAATTGAATAGGGCTCTATATAAGCACATTACAATTTTTTTTACAGATGTTTTTAGTTAGTGAACTTCTATCCAAAAGCAAGATCTTCACTAACTAAAAACTTCTGTAAAAAATATGCTATGTGCTTATATAGAGCCCTATTCAATTGGCCAAATCACATTTGAATGAGGCCCCAAATCTATGTTCCATCTATGGATGCTGGAGAGCCTGAAGATGTCCAATTCCAAGAGGATATTCAGCACTACCTAGATATAACACTAAGAAAAGATGTTGCTCTCATCATTATATATTTGAACGCTAAAGTAGAGAATCAAAAGATACATAGAATAATTGTCAACTTTGGCCTTGGAGTACGAAATGAAGCAGGTCAGAGATTATTAGAATTCTGTCAAGATAATTCTCTGGTCATAGTAAACACCCTCTTCCATCAGCCTCAGAGACGACTCTACACATCACAAGATGGTCATTATACAAATCAGATTGACAATATAATTGGTAGGCAAAAATGGAGGAGCTCTATACAGTCAGCAAAAACAAGACCTGGAGCTGGCTCAGATAACGAGCTTCTTATTGCAAAGTTCAGAAAAAAACTTAACAAAAAAGGGGAAATCATCAGACCATGCAGATACAAAATAAATCCCCTGTGATTATGCAGTGGGTGTAAAAAGACTAGACATGGAAGATAGAATGTTTGAAGAACTTTGGACAGACGTCTGTAGCATTGTCCAAAAAACAACAGCATATAATACCTCTAAAAGAAAGAAAATTAAGAAGACAACTGGAAGCATGATGAGCCTTTGAAAGTAGCCAAGAAAAGAAGGAAAGTGAAAGGTACTGTTGATAGAATTGAAATGGTTTGTACAACTGAATGCAGGAGACATTTTATAATGAGCGATGTAAAGATAGATAGAAGAAGATAAGATCTCTTCATGAAAATTGGGAATTTCAAAGAAACCTTTCATGCCAAAGTGGGAGTAACAAAAATGGTAGAGATTTCAACAGAAGCAGACCAGATAAAGAAGACATATCATGAATACAAAGAAGAACTACACAGGAAGGATCTTAACAGCAGTGATTACCTCAAGAGTTTGTCCAATGATCTGGAGCAAGACATCTTGGAGAGTGAAGTGAAATGGACCATAGGAAGCTTTGCTGATAACAAAGCTGCAGAAGTTGATGGAATCCCACCTGAACTGAATTGAAAAACTCAGCAATGGCCAGTAAACTAGGAATGGTAAGTCTGTATACCATCCAAAAAAAGGCTGTGTCAAAGAGTTTTCCAATTATCGAATAATTGTACTAATTTCACATGCCATCAATGTAATGCTTAAGATCATACAAGCTCGGGTACAACAATATATGAACCAATAACTACCAGATGTGCAAACTGGATTTTGCAGAGGCAGAGGCACAAGAGATCAAATTAACAACATCTGCTGGATTATAGAGAAACAAGGAAGTTTCAGATTTGTTTTTACCTGTGCTTCATAGACTATTCTAAAGGCTTTGTTTGGGTAGATCACGACAAAATGTGTCAAGTTCTTAAAGGGATGGGATCACCAGACCATTTCATCTACCTCCTGAGCAATCTGTATGTGGACCAAAAAGACACATTGAGAACCAAATATAGAACAACCAAAAGGCTCGAGATCGGAAAAGGAGTGAAACAAGACGTATATTGTCACCTTATTTATTCAATTTACTTGCGGAATACATCATGCATAAGGTCAGGCAGAAAGAATCCAAACTGGAATTAATATTGCTGGGAGAAACATCAACAACCTCAGATACGCGGATGATAGTACTCTGATGGCTGAAAGTGAGGAGGAACTAAAGGACCTATTGATGAGGGTGGCCTGCTGCTCAGTGTTAAAAAACGGAAATCATGGCAAACCGCAATTCAGTTCCTGGCAAATAATTGGGGAAGAAGTGTAGGCCGTGACAGATTTTACTTTCCTGCACTCCAAGATCTCTTCAGATGGTGACTGCAGCCATGAAAATAAAAGAAATTTGCTACTGGATACACTATTAAAAAGTAAAGATATATCACTATCAACAAAGGTTTGCATTGTTAAAACCATAGTATTCCCAATAACATACATATTTGATAGCTGGACCATGGAGAAGGCTGAGAGCTATAGAATTGATGCCTTTGAATTGCAGTGTTGAAGAAAACTGCTTAGCGTTCCTTGGGCTGTAAGAAGATCCAATGGATTCATACTAAATACTACAGCAAAACTTTTCACTAGAAGGATTCTCTAGAGAAAACTCTGATACTGGGAAAGCTTGAAGGCATGCAAAGAAAGGGACGGAAGAGGCAGAGATGGATAGATAAAGTCATTGAAGCAATAAACAGAAACTTGATGGAGCTCAGAGTGGAAGTTGCCAACACATGTGCTTGGTGTGCTGCAGTCCATAGGGTCATAGAGAGTTAGACATAACTGAATGACTAAACAACAACATAAAAAAGTCCATCTGCCTTGCCCATTACGTTGACCTAAAAGTTTAACTTAAAGGGCCTGTGGAAGTGCTTTTCAAATTAAATCTATTTTTTAGTTCATTATTAATTAAAATGAAAAATACATATGAAAACAGCAGCAAATCATAGCTTTATCCAGAAAATGTAAAACCACAGTTTACCTTAATAATGGCTGATTATGTACCCCTTCCAACCTCTCTTATTATTTTAAGCACAACAAAAAGGAGCAAACATTTTCTGCATGAATTAGTGATGGTAGGTAATCTGGAACATGCTCTTTAGGATAAGAGGGGCTAAATTTACAATCCCTTATAATTCTGCATTTCCACAGTAAGCCAATCAGCTTCAAGGGATTTAAATTCTAGTAGTGCAGAAGGCTACAAACACCTATTCCGATTGGTTAAATGATACAGAATACAATATACTGGCTATATCTGATTAGCCAATATAACAGTCAATCAAAGAATGGAATATTTGTCACCTGTTGCCTTCCCTCATTGTCTGTTATTTTGGCAAATCAGAATTAGGGACTTTTATGATACCGCAAGGAAGGGTTATTATAATTTATTGCAAGACCCCAAAATATAAAAAAAAAGAAAAAAAGCACTGGGGTTATTTTTATATTTAATTATTTTGGTGATTTCATCACAAAGTATGACTGTAGTACACAATGCTGAATAGTAGCATTGTGGGAGCTTTAGACCTAATGATTGCCCAGCAATTTTAGTACTGCTCACCCCAAACACGCTCCAACATGCCCCTAACAATGCCCATATTGTGGGTACTAGATCTGTGGCTCCTTAGTCTGTATTTTTGAGCTACAAAACTATTAGTAAATTGCATGATGCCTTGCAGTGCTAGATAACAGATCTTCATGGTCTATCGCACCTGCATAACCACCCACCGTCCTTTAGTAAATCCCCCAAAATTACAAATGAAGTACAATTTGGAATTTAAGGAAAAAATAATTAAATATTTTGCATATCAAACTATTTAGAACATGATTATACAGCTTCTGTTTACACTACTTAAAAATGTATTCTGTGTATTCAAATAAGATATATATATATATATATATATATATATATATATATATATATATATTAGTAGTCAAAGCTAAGGTATAATTATTCTTATAATGTGGTATACAGCATAATATGATATGTTTGTCATTATGATACGGTCTGTTGTTATGATGTGATTTATTGTTAGGATATTGTACAGTTTATTGTTATAATATTGTATAGTTTATCTCTTCAATATGGAATGGAACAACATTATGATACGGAATGATATTATGATAAAGCGCAATGGTATAGTACATAATATTTTTATGATATACTGTTAATGACATAATATATCATTTTGAAAGGGTTTCTATATCAGTATAATATGTTTAATTCTTATGAAATAGTCCTATGTTATAATAGGACTTATTGCTATGTTAAGGTTTATCATTATGGCATTGTAGGGTTTATCATTATGATATTGTATAATTTATCATTATGATATAATATATTGTTATAGTATTGTGTGGTATATAATTAAGATATATTGTTTATGATAATATATGTTTTCTTCCATAATGATGAGTAATGATAAAACTGTTAAGAGGTACAAAAAGAGATTAATTATAACATATATAAATTAATATTTTTGATTTAGAAAGTTACTCTGAATGTGAAACTAAAATATAACATGTGAAAATAAAATATAAAAAATTGCATTTACTTATGAGAACAGCATGAAAAATATATGGGAAAGAATGGATGATGAATTCTATGGCTTGATAGAGAGTGGTTTTGTGAGAAAAAAACATGAAGTAGCATAATTCCAAACCTGAAATTCACTGCTTAAGTTATGATAATAATTGACCTTATGTTTCACAAAATGTAATATGTAGAGGAAAACCAGTGATGAAGCAACATAAAGCAGGGAAGTTTGCAATCCCAGAGAGACTAAAAATGTCTTCAGGTTTTCTTAGGATTCGATGACAGACAACATGCTGAAGCTGTAGAGTATATAGTTTTATAAACTTTTGCTGTTGTATTTAAGTCCTTCAGCATACCCGGGTCTCCATGACCCTAGGGACTGCAGCATGCAAAGAACATTACAGCAACTGCCCCTCTAAGCTCATATTCATTGTTTCAATACCCTAATTTATCCTATTCCTCAACATAAATGTTTCCCAGGATTGGAGTCTTCTCTAGGGAACCCTGTCTTCTCAGAATATGTCCAACATATTGATTTATTTTACCAATTTACAGTCCAAGGGACTCTGAGCAATTTTCTACAGCACCAGAATTTAAAGGTGTAATTTCTACAGCGCTCGGCTTTCTTTATGGACCAGCTCTCACACCTGTATTTTACTACTGGGAATACCATAGTTTTAACTATGAAGACTTTTGTTGATAATCTAATATCTTTACTTTTAGTAGCTTGTCCAGGCCATAGCTTTCCTCCCCAGATACAAAAATCTTTTCATTTCATCATTTCATGGCTGCAGTGACTAGACAGATCTTGAGAGTCCAGGAAAATAAAACCTGTCACTGTATCTATTTCTTCCCCATTTATTTGCCAGGAACTCAGATTGCTGTTTCTTATGAGCTTTGTCTTTTTAACGTTGAGCATCAGGCCATTTTTGTGCTCTCTTCTTTCACCTCAACAAACTTTAGTTCCTCCTCACTTTCATTAGAGTATTATCATCCACTTATCTGAGGTTGTTGATAATTCTCCCAGCAATATTAATGCCGTATTTGGATATGTCCTGCCTGTCCTTATGCATGATGGGTTCCCAGTAAAAGTTGAATAAATAAGGTGACAATACACATCCCTGTAGCACTCTGTCACAACCCGCTCTTCATTGGGCTTGAAAAGGCTAAGAAGAACAATCCTACCTGCAGGTGGTATAGGTTCCTGTTGTATAGGTACCAATCCTCACCCCAGGTTGTGTAGATTCCAAACACAGGGTAGCTTAACCAGAGTCTAGGACAAGTTGACAATTCTCCAGACCAATTTGTAGTTGCAGGCCAAGTTGCAGAGATTCAGGACAAGTTACTCGATACCAGGAAAAGTTGCAGATTTAAAATAATAATAATACAAGCCTTCCTTCTACATGAAATATACCATGCATATGTGCCCCAAAGGGAGCATAACATTTATTTTTCAGTACAAATTTTCATGCTGTGTTTGCACCATTCATCAGTGGGCTACTTCCCTTGGCAAACACCATGTGGCACCTTATGCCCCCTTTAAACTACCCCATATGTCTCCCAGGACTTAGTGCCAGCCTGTCTCTTTTCCCCGGCAAGATGCCAAGTTAAGAACTACCTCTGGGCAGGATCTGGGCATAGCAGTGGTTGCAGAGACAGAGTGTGTGGGTGAGTGGTCTAGATCTTATCAAACGTGAGCAAATAAACCTGTGCAGTGAGCATTTTAGATTATCTGGGTCAGACTTTGCTATTTAGGGGACAAAACATACTATAGATGGGTATGCTAGCAGGCTTGGGGTACAGCAGGGAGGAAATAATGGTAAGGCATGGTGAATTCAAGGAACTACGCGGTTGGGTTTGCGTCCTCCCCTTGTATAGAAATACCATTATTGA
Source organism: Discoglossus pictus (assembly GCA_027410445.1). Lineage (NCBI taxonomy): Eukaryota > Metazoa > Chordata > Amphibia > Anura > Alytidae > Discoglossus > Discoglossus pictus. The sequence continues at coordinate 153,645,218 of CM050166.1, read as the reverse complement.
GTCAGAGGGGAGTTGGTTAAGGGGTTCAAGGAAGCTCTAGAGTATAGTCACTTTTTGGGGCTCACCTATCTTCCACAATAATTTAAAACAGTCAGGCTTTTAGATTGAATAGGTGAATGTCAAGTATTTCCTAAGACAAAGGATCAAAGGGATATCACTTGCAGAGCACTTGACATCACTTAACTTTTGTCTATTGAACTAACAGCCTTATTAAATTGTAATCTGGCAAATTCTAAAGGGCTCTATATAAGCACAGAGCATATTTTTTTTACAGAAGTTTTTAGTTTGTGAAGACCTTGCTTTTGGATAGAAGTTCACTGACTAAAAACTTCTGTAAAAAAATATGCTCTGTGCTTATATAGAGCCCTTTAGAATTTGCTGAATTGCAATTTAATAAAGCTGTAAGTGTTTTAATTGCTGTTTTGACAACCTTGTTAACTATAAATGATGGCTTAATCATGTTCTTGAATCTCCCATAGAAATCTATGAAGCCAAACTTACCACTTGACAAGAGTTTGACTGATTAGGAGCAGAAGTAAACTGGTATCATAGTTGGCTACAGTTAGTGCCTACTAGTTACCCTTAAAGTGTTACAACTCAAAACACATTCTGCACATGGAATACATGTCTCTTGGAGGCCCAAGGTATACAACCAGTGCTTTGTGCCCAACATTAAATAACAACATTAATCCACAAGTGGTCTAGTCCTATTAAAAAGCTCTGATGGTCATGAAAATAGCCCTTAAATTAGGGAGCCACAGCTTGTATATCTGGTCGTTCTCGGTCCATATATTGTTGTAGTCGAACTTGCATTCCCTAAGCATTCCCTTTCTGGCATGTGAAAAGAGTGCAATTGTTCGATACTTGGAGCACTGCCTTTATTGTGATTTGGACATAGACTGACCTTTTCCAGCCCTTTTCTCGCTTCTATTGAGTTTTTCCATTTTGTTGGCATAATGCAAGTAACACTTTCACAGTATCATCCTGTAGGATTTTGAACAGTTTGGCTGTGATTCTGTTGACTCCTGCAACCTTGATATAAGCAAAGCATCCTAGGGCCAATCTCACTTCACACTTCAAGATGTCTGTCTCCAGCTCATTGGACAATCTATTGTGGTTATCAATGCTGTTAGAGTTTGCTTGTCTTTCCTATTCTGTTATCTTCTTCTATCTATCTTTACATTTCTCATTGTAGAATGTCTCCTTGTCTCTTCTTGCTATGCTCTAGAATTCTGCATTCAGTTGTACAAACCGTTTCCTATCTCCACTTCCTTTCACTTTCCTTCTTCCCTGGGCTATTTTCAAAGCCTTATCAGACAGTCAGCTTGTCTCTTTTAGTTTTAGTGTCTTTTCATTCTTTTGGAGATATTCCTTGTTGATATTTCCAGACAATGTGACAACTTTCTGACCAAAATTCTTCAGGAATTCTTTCTACCACTTCTAGTCCCTTAAATCTAGTCTTTACCTCCACTGCATATTCACTGGATATATTATTTATTTAATATCTACTTGGTTTGAAGATTTTTCCTTAGTCTAATCCAGATCTCCATGTTCATGTCTCCATGTTTTGTATAGAGCTCCTCCATCTTTGGCTACAAAGTATATAGTCAATCTGATATCTATATTGTGCATCTGATGATGTCCATGTTGGAAGGCTGTTGGAAGAGAGTGCTTACTATGACCAGATAATTATTGTGACAGAAGTCTTCTAATATATGTCCTGCTTTATTTTGCACTCCAAGGCCAAACTTGCCTGTCATTACAGGTATACTTTTGATTTCTTCTTTAGCATAATTTTTATCTATGATGTGTTGAATATCTTCAGAGAACTGGACAACTTTAGCATCTTCGGCATCCATGGTTGGAGATAGACTTGGATCAATGTGATGTTAAATGGTTTGCCTTGAATTTGAATTGAAATCATTCTGTCATTTGTTTGGGTTGTAGCCAAGCACTGCTTTGGCCACCCTTTGATTCTTCAACAGTAAATACTTTCTTAGAATTGCTTTTGCTGCTCCTATATGTTAATATGCAGCTCAATATGCTAATGTGTGTCTGAGTGCTTGACAAGGATGGGAGAGGGATCTAACTGCCAGATTGCATTGCAGGTTTTTATTCTGGCCACTACAGAGAGAGACAGGCAGACTATAATCTAATCAAAAATGAGTGAGATGCTCGTTTGCATATAATTACAGCAATAGCAACATGGAATTTTCCAGGACTAATTCACTTTATAAAGAAATGTATAACACAACATACAGTAAATTTTTCATGTTCTTTTAGAATAACCTAAAACCAAACTTAATAATTTTCCTTATGACGAAGTATAGCTGTTATTTTGTAATTACAGAGAACATGGCCTGTGGGGTGGGTCATTTATAACTTTCGCCTCTATCTGTCTGTCTGTCTATCCATCCATAGACCAAGATGCAGTATATATTTTAAAATGAATGCATTTAACATTAAACATACAACAGTTGTACAGTTATTGTAGTGCCTTCTATAATTGTGTATAAAATGCAGCAAATAAAATCATTGCATGAGAAGACACAGAGTGAATCAATTTTGGACATTTTGTTTTCCCATATTGATTATTTTCAGTTAAAACTGCTATATTTTTAATCAACATAAAATATTTGAAATTTTCCATTTTTTATTCTAGAAATAGGAGAATTCTGTAGAAACATAACATTGCCAGTTGGAGATATGTTGCTCTACAAAAAAATACATGTTTAAATGTTATGTTTAATGTCTGTGTATCTTTTTTAATTTGCTGTTACGTTCAAAGGTTTTTCTTTGCTCCTAGTTGGCCTAACAGAAGTAACTAAATAGTTAAATGTATCACAAAAACAAGATATAATGCAAGGAATTTTATAAAATGATTAATTAATGCTCATGTGAATAAACATCAGTTTGGTGGTTTGGTTTTTGTGGTGGGTTATATATGCGCTATACTGTTTAATTTCTTATACCTTTTCAACACAAATTTGCAATTGCTGTGTGTATGAAATACAGAGTCAGATCCCTTAGCATCACATATATAGTTGTCGTAGTTACGATTTGTTGGTCACGCTATGTTCAAATATACGCGCTTGCGCATACGCAATGGGGGCCGAAAGTTATAGGTTTGAATGGGGCTGCAATGGGCCCAGAAGGCGCTCATTGCAAGCCTAGCGATGAGAGTCGAATGCGAGGTCCACGATAAGTGCTGAAGGGCGTAGGCCTTTGGAGCTCATAGCTAGGCCCACAAGACTTAGAAAACGGTTTGCAATAAGTGGCAATGATGCTCATTGAAAGGCCCATGATGAGCGTCAAAGGTCGTAGGCCTTTGGCAGTCATCGCGAGGCCCACAAGACTTTGAAAAAAATAAGATTTTAACGGCCGCCATTATTTTTAAGCCTGTAACCGGGAAGCCTTTTCGGAGGCCCCCAGAAGACACCAATTTATTCCAAAATTAATAGAAACATAATTTTTTTTCAAGGATGCGAATCAAAAGACCATTTTGGGCTTGGGGAAATTGATCAATTTCGCAAGCCCTTAAATGGATTCACACCCGCAAATTGAATAAGGAAGGGGAGGGAGAAGGGGGAGAGGGTGGAAAGAGACACAGGGGAGGGAGTGGTGGGGAAAGAGACACAGGGGTGAGAGGGAACGAAGAGACACAGGGGAGGTAGATAAAGGGAAATAAAACCCAAGGGCAGTAAAAGGGGGCGAATAGACACTGGGGAGGGAGTGGGGGGAAAGAGACACAGGGGAGGGAGGAAAAGAGACACATGGCTCGCAAAATTACGGGCTTACGCAAGTAGTGGATTTGCTGAGGCCTGCAATGAGCGGCAAAGCTGCTCATCGCGAGGCCCGTAATGTGGGGGGGGGGGGAAGTCTCACATTCTGTGGCAAATAGCATTGCCAGCCTTCAAATTCGATTGCCGTCATTTTTGACTAGCAATTCGCTAGTTACTAAATAATTAACAGTTCATTAAAACATATATTATTAACTAAAACATTTTTAGAATTTTGGTCTGCATGGTCAGATATTTGGTTGCGGAAAAGTGTTTTCCTTTTTTAAACAAATTTTAAACTGATGGAATTCCTAGTTAAAAGTTACATAGTTTTATTCCTCCCCTGGAAAAAATAAATAATGAGGCAGTATTCTGTCTTTGGAACCTGCTGTTCAGGACTTGGTAAAAGCATTTTAAATGTAAAGCTTTTTATACTTACTCTCAGATGGAGAATAGTTCAGTGGTAGAACGTTTTCTTCAGTTTAGTAAAGTGGTTCTATGTTCAAATTCATAACAGGAGACAAACAATGAGCAGACTGTCAACACAAAATCATAGTTATATGTAATATTAAATACAGACTGTATTCACTTTACTTTGTAATTTTTTTAATTTAATTTACCAAGTTTAATTTGTAATTCTTCATAAGAGAGCACAAGAGAGGAAAAGTAGGACCTCTTGTAGTTCCATACCAGTCACACTTTGTATGAATAAAGCATTTAAATGAGAACATGTGTATAGCTATTAGAATGATAACTTCCATATGTGGCTAAAAAACATAGGTTTTACTGTACAACACTAAAGTCAGCTTTATTTAATTTATCTCAGACTTTATTTAATTTAGCAATACATTAAATTTAACAATGTTCAAATATAATGCCCATGTGCTTATTTTTGAAACTGTATTGAATTAAAACAAATATGAGATTGATGGATCTTTAAGTTAATGATGAATCTTTATACAGTAGACTCTCAGTTAACCAGAACTCTCAAGCCTCATCAGAATTTCTCAAGCATCATCAGAAAAAAGATTGAATACTGTACTTTAAATAAAAAATAACATTTACAGGGCAAATGGCAGGAGCCAGGTTTTTATGCCACATAATGCTTACAGGCACCTATATTTCATCCACTGTAAGTCTCGGCAATTCAATTTTACCTGGAAGCAGACAGGCATGAGTGACTGAGACAGTGAGGTGTTGGTGTTACATTCCCCGGGTTCAGCACCGCACCCTCCAGCCGAACATACCTGTGTGTAAGTGAGGAGGGAAAGCTGCTGCTGCTAGAACAGCCATCACTGACATATATGCTTAGCAGAGCATCCTACATGCCGCTAATTTAGGCCTCTTTTAACTGTAACTCTCAAACCAGAAATTGCATTTATCCGGCATCTACCAATCCCTATGGGTGCCGGATAACTGAGAGTCTACTGTAGTTAAATGCTGAAATATCCTTTGCCCTCTGACTGTGCTGGATTAAATCAAGCAATTCAGTAAAACAAGCTTATTATGGTAGATTAAAGGAAAAGAACAAGCGCATCCACATGCCCTCACTCCCATGTTACACTTCTCACCCACAGTCCTTCCTGAACTAAATGATTTCACAATCTCCCTCTGTATGAAGAAAAAAAAGTTCATGCTTCTGCCATGCAGAGAAAGGGGAACTTGCTACATGTTTTCTTTTGCAATGAGCTTGATGTCATTAGAGAGAATTTTGTTGTTGTTTAGTCGTTCAGTTGTGTCTGACTATCTGTGGCCCAATGGACTGTAGCATGTCAGACACATCTTGTGCCTGGCTATGCTCATCCATAAGGTTTTCATGGCAAATATGCTTGAGTGGGTTGCCAGTTCCTTTCCAGTGGACCACAATTTGTCTGACCTCTCTGCTATGACCTGTCCATATTTAGTGACCCTACATGGTATAGCTCACAGCCTCATTGAGGTACACAAGCCCCTTCATCATGATAGGTTAGCGATCCAGAAGGGGAGAGAGCATTTAGAAGCATGCAATTTCAAAATGTCCCCCTTGCCCACCCTCCAAAGACAACTGTGGACTCAACCAAACTCCATTTACTTGATCAGCTGGGCCACAAGAAATGTGTCCGACACTCCGTCCTCATTAAATATCTAAACATTAATTACAGTATAGAAAAAATGCCTGTAATATTTAAAAGGAAATATATAACAAATAACAACACAAAACAAGTTTTAAATGCAGGAGCATGGCAATGTAGTGTGCATATTTGGCTCTCATCACATTTAAGTATCTGCAACATAACTTATGTAGACTACCCATTTAAAGGGAAATTAAAGCATGCATGTTCTCTCCTACATGTAGAAAAGCATCTTTTAAATATCATAAAATGTTGTTTGCATGCAAAATGACCGCCTAAAGAGTAAGAAAAGTTTATTTTTATTTTTATACACCCTGATCTTTAAAGAAAATTAGGATCTACTTCTGAAAAATGTTAACTGTATCAGGCATACCATGTAATATATTTTTATATAGAGCCCTACAACTCAACACACGCTAATACTAGTTAATCAGGTCCTGACTTTGCATCAAAAGCACATTGTACAGGGATTAAAAGAATAATTTCAATCCTGCCATCACCCACTTTTCATAATTTTGAAAGCATTGTATATCAATAAGAATCCTATATTATGTATATTAGCAAACTATTTAATATTGTCATAAATTATGTATTCAATTTATTATTATTAACCTTTATATTAACACGCCAACATATCCCGTAGCGCTAAACAGGGTAGATACAAATCAGAAACAAATGTAACAAATTACAATTTTTATTGAGTTTATAATTTAGCAAAGTGCTTTCTCTAAAGCACTCAATAAGATTGAAAACTCGCAAACTTACAGTCTAGAGGGTATGGATGAGGTATAGAAAGGTGAGGTACAATATATATATATATAAATTGCAGTCTATTTCTGTATTGTGTGATTTAAAGTGGATATTAATTCTCTAATTGAAGCTGATTGTGTAAACAGGTAATTGGTTAACAAGCATGACATTCTACCAATAAAAATAAACTGGAGGAATAACAGGCTTAAATCATGTGACGTTTCACCAAATATATATTCTTTTTGTTTTCTTTGCACAAAGAATAATAATTATTAAATTTTCAATGCAAAAATAAAACTACTTGCATCAAAGCTTTTATTTTAAATGTTTTGTATATTGAATGATACACTGCCATCTAGTGAGCTGAAAAGCAGAGGCAAATATATTTTAATATGAATGTAAATGACTGGATTGAACATATTGAATAAATGTATGGACAATATCTTTTGATCTGTAAAATACTTTTGTCTTATAAAGTTTTGTCATGAAAATCCATTGCAATAAAAATGTAATGAAGGATAATGTAAATAATGTGCTATTGTATGTTGTTTAAAATACATATTGCCAATTATTAAAAAAAATAATCTGAAAACATGTTTTTCATTCTGTAATTTAGTTATGAATTGTGCAGCACTGCCAAATGTAAATTTTCTTTAATGTGAAATAATGTACAATATATCTATTTTTCATTATATACTAAAATAATTTAGAATAATATTATTTTGTCAAATTAAATATTATTTTGTCACATGAAAGGCTTGTAAGATTGTTACTGTTTCCTCTATATTTTTTATTTCCCTTTTGCTCATATATAATTGTATATACAAATCTTAAACACACTCATAGATGCACATTGCAAATTTAAATACATTGCTTGCTGAATGGGTATTGATCTGGACATCCTAATTTTTTGACGCAAGCCTCATGATGTGATGCAGAAAACAGATATTTCTAGAAATATAACTTCTAGAAGGTCTAGTAATAAAACAAGGTGCATGAATAATTATATTTTATCAAATATTAAATAAAAATTCTAGCAAGAATTACCGTAATTGTTAGCCTAAATGTACTTCTTGGCTATTAACTAACAATGATTTACAAAAGTCAGTTTAAGCATTTTAAACATTAGATAAAGAAGAAATGTAAGATATCAATTGCTTTCCTTTTAAAGTAAATATGATCTGTTCCACATTTTATTTCTAATTGTTTCTGATTTCAGATTTTATTGCAATTCTAAAATGACTCACACCCTAGTGCCAGCTATGTGAATCATCTCAGAAGAACATCAGACATATCAGTTTTTACTCTTGGCAGGTTAGAGAGATCCTTGTAAATTTTTTCTTGTCTTTATTTTGTAAATTAATCCTGTAAGTCTTCATTCAGCAATGAAATGATTAATACTGTAAAAATTATTGACAAGTCTTGGTACTGGATAGCCCTACAAGAGATTTTCAGCATTATATTTACTTTTTGATGTTTGATTTAGAAAAGTCTACATTTATATTAATTGTACTATTGTAAGGATTTTAATATATTATCGACAAAATCTTATTACTTCTTTGTAATTTCTAAGATCACATTGGTATATTTTGTAACACATAGAAAATTCCATGCTTTATAATCACCTTTAATAAATGTGTTACCAGTATAATTATATTAATGTGTTAAAAGTAAGTTACACATTATCTCATTCAAACAGGCCATTTTAATCCAATACATTTTAGAATACACTTTTTTTTTTTGCATGAGAAATAATTGAGTTATAATTTAGATACGTGACATTAAAGAGACTATCAGCCCTATTAAATTCCCCCAACATCAAAACCTGTAGCCCATAATGGAGCCCGCCAGACTTACAGCTATTAAATTGGCCTTGTACACCTTCCCACAAACGATCTGCAGGTTACATGCGGAAAAACTCTATGGGCTGTCGAAATCAGAACTCGCTATTAAATTGCAACTAATCCATTGGCATACAAACCTGCAACCCGCAAATGGAGCCAAAAAGCCTACGGGTACTAAGCAAGGGGGTTAGAGTCCTATCTGTAGATATAGATATATATACATATAATGGAACTCGCATGGGCTAGAATATCATATTTACTGATTTATTAATATTGCATTATTTCTGGAATGCGGGTCCGATCGTAACTCGTAATTCAAACCCGTAAGGGATTGAAATCTAACCTCCATTTTTCAGTGAAGTAATGATGGCAATCTCTTTTGCCATTGGCTTTGTCTAAACCTGTAACTACGGGTTTGACTAATTGATCATGTTCACAGTCGCACATGCAACGTGCGCAGGAACAGATTTCGATGTCGGCCACTACTGTTGCGGGCCTGGGTAATTTTATTGCTCTGGAACTCAGCCGAATTTCAAGTCCGCAGGCTTTGAAGGTGTACCGGTGCCACTACGGGCTTGGAATTTAATATGGCCGTATGTCACCGCAAAATCAATTTTTTTTTTATTTTTTTAAGTGAATCAATCTTGGGAAATACCATGTTTTAATTGTTCAATTAATGCAATATGCAAATTAGAAACCCACAAATATTAATTAGCTGATTGATGCACTTATTAGGATTACAGTCTGCTTATCTGTCTCTGTATTGGCCAGAATAAATACCCCCAATGTTATCAGACAATTAGACCCCTCTCTCACCCTTAAAAGGCACTCTGAGCCATTCATTCAGCCATCATTAGGATTCTGAGCAGCACATTAGCATACTGGGCCGCACATTTGCGTACAATAGCAACAAATTCTATTCTAAATATTACAGGAAATATTTACTGTAGTGAACAAAAATGAGTACAATCTAGGGTCAGTTTTTATTGCTCTTTAAAATGAAATCAGTTTCCCGTTGGGAGTGGCAGCGTCCCTTTAAATATAGACAATGTGGGCTTGTTCTCTCCTCCTCTGTCCTGATAGCGTACCGAGTATATCTGATCTGCAACATATTGTGCTCCTGTTGTTACGCTTCTTCTTAACTCACTGGTAACATAAAGGCAGATAGTATTTTTATCTGCCTCTCTGTTGAGTTGGTGTTACTTTTCTCCAATTAATATAATTTACTTTCCATGGTGAAAATAGTTTTTAGAACATATAAAAGATGATTTTTTAAGTGTACAAAAATAAGGTTTGTACTACAGTACTAAGTAAAATGATTTCATACATGCAGATTGAAGTGAATGCTGCCTAAATTTGCATGGATTTAATAAGATATTTATACATTTTTTCTTTAGTATTTTTTAGCAGGTTTCATATGAAACAAATATTGATAAATTGCATTTAAAATAATAAATAATTGTAAACTAGCTACTTGCCCGTCAAAAATGACGGCAAAAAAATTTGAAGCCTTGCAAAGTTGTTGTTTGCCACACAATGTAAGGCTCTCCACCCTCGAACTTGTGGGCCTAGCGATAAGCGGCTTCAGCGCTCATTGCGAGCCTTCCCCCCTCTACTTTAAGGTCCTCGCAATGAGCGCCTTTGGCACTGATTGCGAGCCTCACCTCCCTCTACTTTATGGGCCTCACGACGAGCGCCTTCGGGGGACATGGCGGAGCCTGCAATGAGAGGCTTTGCCACTCATTGCAGGCTGCGGCATGTGCTGCGCGCCTTGTGCAACTCCGAACTTTGCTCTCCCTCTCCTGTGTCTATTTTCACATTCTCTCACCCTTGTTTCTCTCCCCCCACTCCCTCCCATGTGTCTCTTGCCCCTCCAACTCCCTCCCCTGTGTCTCTTTTCCCCCCTCTCTCTCACCTGTATTTTTGGCTCGCTCTTTATTTGTGGGCGTGGCGGCGCTTGAATCTTCAATCTCTATTACTCAAAGCCTTGTGGGCTTGAAAAAAGTTACAGGTTTAAACGCTGCCATTTCTTTTCAGGGGGAGGCAGGGAGCCAGTAAGTGAGGTTGTAAGCTAAATTTCTATTCAATCAGCGTCTTTTGGAGTCCTCCCAATGCCTTCGTAGTTACAGGTTTGAAAAAAAATGGCGGCGGTTCAAATTGAGTTTTGGGCTTGAAGGAAATGGTGAGGCCTTTTTTTTTCAAGCCCGAAACTCAATGTAAATCAATGCCATTTTTTTATTTAAGCCTTTAACTCAATTTTAGCGTCTTCCACCCTCTACCTTGCACAGCTAGCGATGAGCGTCTTCGGTATTCATTGCGAGCCTCTATCCCCCTCTACCTTACAGGCCTCGCAATGAGCGCCTTCGACAAACCCGTAACTTTCGCGCTCGCAATGGACCCCTTTGGCATGCGCAAGCCAACGACAACTATATATTTGATAATAACAACAAGCGCAATACTTACTTACATGCAATTGAGCGATTTTGAGATCCGGTAGCCCGTAAGTGAGCTCACAAGCTATTTTGCAATTCAATTGGCATCTTTTTGCGAGCTTGGAACGGCTTCCGAGTTATGGATTTGAAAAAATGGCACAGATCAAACTCGTATCTTACAGCCTCCAGAAGCCTTTGATCTCTCACTTTGGCAAGGCTAAAATCGCAAATCGTTTTTCAATTGCTCAATTTCCTTAAGCCCGCAAATGTATTCACACCTATAAACGGCAAATGAAGGAGATATTCCTACAAATGTTCGAGAGAACCCGCAAGTGGATTAAATGCCTATTTGTAGCACTGTAAATGCAATTAAAAAATCAATACTGCTCTGTAAATAACGGGGAAAGCGATGATAGACATTAGAATTAATTGCACAACAATCTCAAGCCCGCAAATCGGAAATAAATTAAAGTTATTTTTTATGTGTCATTTCAGGGTTAATTCGATCTCGGGTATCAATTAATACACTTCAGGCCACCCATATGGACTAGAAAAAGAACTTTAAAAGACCACTGAATTTATTGCTATGGTCTTTGTTGAAAGTTTTGGAAGGTTGACATAATTCTCTATTAAAATCATTTTATCATAACATTGTCCCCAATATGTTGAACAGGCACTGGTTGGATCAGTCAATCTGATGGATTCTCCACTCAAAGTAGAAATGGAGAAACAACAGCCCATTACTTCTCTATCATATCTCTGGGACAGATGAACGTAAGTGGAATTAGTGTGACCAGAATATCTATTTTTAAGCTTCATAGGTGACAATATGTATTTACAAATACTCAATGTCTCCAAGTAGTTTGATGTGATCTATGATCTTAACTATGCTTTTGTTTATGCTGTTAGCCAGCAATAGTACATTTAAATCAAGAGGCTGGAGAAACCCACTGCATATGGTGTACTGAAATAATTGACATTATGATGAAAGCTCCACTGCAATATCCAAAAGAGAAAGATCATTCATGCATACTTCAGGATAGTCATTGGTTGGAGCATATACAAGTAAAACTGAACTATGAAAATGGTGGCACTTCTTAATGACTCTCAGTTTTCCCATCAGGCATCTAACTATACAGGCACTTGATGTTTTTATACCACAGACTTGCTGTCACAACTGCCTAAATGGTTTATCTTTAATTTCTTGATTTTATAGAGATGAGCAAACATTTCTCTAATCATCACTCAAATAAGGCAGCTAAACAACATATTCTTAAATATGTTGGATAATATGTTACTACAATTCTAATTCTTTGTCTATCATTTATTGACAGCCCTCTCTAATCTAATAGAGGGTCAGTTTTGCCTTCTTTGTAGGAGACCTCAAACCAAGATATTCCAAGATTGCATACACAAATGCTGATGAATCACCTGTTGTAGCCAATCTAATATTCTAATTGTTTTGTGCTTTTGGACCCAATTACAAAGACAAAACATTGGATTATATTGATTTATTTTAAATATTTAAATCAAAGTCTAAGCAATAATAACAATGGAATTTAATGCATTTCTATCCTTATTCTACATGTAACACAGCAGAATAAAAGAGCTGATGAAGGAGCGTTTCTAAATTGACACCTTTCCTCAAATTTATTGAGCTGAATTGAACCAATGTCCAACAAATTATCACATATCTTTTTTTGTTTGACATTACATCAAATATGTTATGTATATATACATAATAAAAGCCATTTTAGGGGCATGCACTATATACATTGAGATAAAGAGTCAATATGTAGAGCAATGTAGAGTATATGTAACCAGGTAACATGAAAAATCACAAAATTATACAGCTATTGGTGTCTTTGTTTCATTTGCAAAAACTTATACATTTATAATTCCTAGCAGTAACCAATTTAGTAAATAATATTTAATTAACTACAGCCTACTCAAAATGTAAACCATTCAGTGCCTGCAATAGATTTGACACTGAAACGTTACCTCCAGGTATTTCAGTGCATTTATCACAAAATTGAATGCATTCATCATTTAAAATTATTTCTTTTTTAGAGTGTTTAGTTTTAACTGTTCATTTGTATACCCATTCTGTAGCTTTTTGTTGAATATTTATAAGATTCAGTCTGCCTACAAGATAATTATGTTACACTAATATGGTATGAACAAATGAAAGCAGTAATTATGTTTTATTCGCTACCATTTTATAATTTACAGTTGCCTTTGTGTGAAGGATTTAAAATAATCATGCTTAAATTAATATTTTCCCTGGCACACAGAATAAAATAGCTATCCTATAATAAATTACAATTAATTTAAACTACAAGAATGTATTAGTTCAGTATAACTCTCTAATGTCATATGCACAAAATGAAATAAAACCTGTAAACCAAGTATTAGTAGAATAAAGATTATTACCTACATGATGTAATGGGAGAAATGTTGTAACAAAAATATCTGTGAATAACATTTTTTTTAAATTCACATTAGTCAAATAACCTGATCAAAAAAATAGAAGCATAGACAGTGAGATTCATCCAGCCTGAATATATACTGTAAGATATAAAGTAAAGTTAACCAGCACTTCCCCTATGAAGCAAAATATGTCCATTATTTATTGCATTGTTAGAGTTAAGAAGGTAGAAAGCTGTCATGAAAAGAAAAAATAAGACAAATATATGCACAAAAATTAAGACATGTGAAATATATAAAGTTGTAAGATATCAAGACTTATTTTAAATCACATACAAAAAAAAAAAAAAAAACACCATACAAACAATTAAACTTAGATCCAGTGCTTAGGTGGCCAAGAAAAGATGTATCTACTGAAATGTATTTTGGTAAATGGGGAAAAAGCTGAACCTAGGGACTAGGGTGAATTTAAATGCAGAAACATCTATATACATATTCATACCTGACCAATAGTTAGATACCTGTCTATTTTAGTAAGACATACCTAAGGCTTTTTTCCCCAGTAACAAGCAATTCATCAGTGGAAAACTTCATGAGAGAAAAATAAGTTTAAACAGTACTACATGGCAGCTGACTAGTCTGAAAATCAACTCAGTTAATCAATCCAGTTACAGGCAAGTTAAAACTTAAACTTTGTGTTCTATCAGTATGTTATGGAGAATGTGACTGTGACCTCAGTGTTTACTAAGCTATGTTTCCCATTATGTACTCAATTCCTTGCAAGAATTCACAATGAGGTAGTGTTGAACGTGTTTTTTTATGTGAAATACTAGTTAATATCCACTTAACAGGAATTTACTACGCCTTTATTCTCTTTATACTGACAGAGAAGAGGTTGTACAACTTTACCATTATGAAGATGGTAACTATAAACCTTTGTATTTGCCATATATCAAAAAACAAATACTCTACATGCAAATTTTACTTGGTTAGATTTATACTGTAACTGAAGTCTAGAAGTCTAGGTAAATGTTTTTATGGTTTCTGTTATCACAGTAATTATGTGGTGGATAGCAAATATAATTAAATAATATGGTGAATATTCAGATCTATTGAACATAGTATTCAAAGCATATATAGATTTATGCATTTTCTTCATCTCTTATTTGTGAATCCCTATTTGCAGCTTTTGCTAACAATATGTTTGTTGTTTTCCTTACATGCTTATCGGCAAACTCTCCATTAGCAAAATAAAAGACGATGGAGAGTTAAATCAGAGTTAAGAAAAGTTCCCCACAAACCTATGTATAGTAAATAAAGTACATTTGCGTTCACATTTGAACATCTAAAACAAGTTAAAAAATGTGGCTCGCGCAGCGAGTTGCGGCCCTCGCGTAGCGATGTTACTGGGCAAGGGCCTCAGTTGCTGGCATGGAGCGCCGAAGGCGCTCCATGCCAGCAACTGAGGCCCCTCGCGAAGCGAGGGCCTCAGTTGCTGGCGAGGTCACTGGGCAAGGGCCTCAGTTGCTGGCATGGAGCGCCTAAGGCGCTACTCAAAAAACACGACACACAAATTACGACACTCGCTAAATTTTACGAGGAACGCAAACAACCTACGAAACACGTTACCACACATTACGACCTCGCAAACATCGGACGCAACACGCCGACATACAAACATTTAAAACACAATAAATACACACAACACACACATAAAAAGCTTACCTACAGCAAGAGGAACCATCCAGCACCTCAAAAAAACAAGTTACACCTTCATTTAAATAAAAATAAAACACTTTAGACACTAATAAAATCGCTAAGCGAGAGAAAAAATGGCCGACGGACAAAACGAAAACGAGGCTACAGCACTCTCCAGACGTAAAACACCACACCACACTCGCAAAACACCACACGAAACTCGAAAACCACTACAAACCAACAACGGACAATACGCAAAGACGCACAACACACATAAACCGCCATTTAACGCAAATGCGGAAGTACGACACTACGCGCACGGTTTCGACTCGCGCACGCACAGTATTACACTGCACACATTCACCACGCTTAGAGAGCAGCTCCACAACACTAATGCTGCAGCAATGTCAAAACACATTCACATCTCTTCAACACAATGCTTCCAAATAGGTAAAGTATATTCATTGATTAATGTATTATATCTTTACTATTACACACCAAACAACATTAGCTACCTTACAATTTCATTGCCGTCATTTTTTGACGGGCAATTCGCCAGTATATATATAATGCCAAGCTGGATATATACAGATATAATAAGTCTGAGTACCTACAAATAAATCAATCAAATCAGAAGGATCGTGCAGAAAGCATACATGTTTTGGCAAATGATGAGAACCAAAAATAATTTAAGGAACTTTACTGAAATAGTGGGAGTTACAAGTAAATATTATGAAGCAACCATTGGTGAATGTGAATAAATGTTCAATGACTTTAAAAAACAGTGAAATCAGAAGTTACTTAAAATACAGTAAACTGGAAAAATTTGTAATGGTCAAGCATAGTCATCACCTACAAGTTATGACAGAAGATAAAACAATAGAGCTCTTGTAGTACATATAGTAGCAGGCACTGATAATTGACAAACAACTTGTTTTGACCGATTTACTATCTAGTAAGATTGTACAGAAGTCCCTTTCTATTGTTATTCAACCTTTACATGCCCGTTGAAACAAATGTAAATACAATAAACACTGCTGAGCAACACCTGCCTATTCTGGTAATCATATTTATACTGACTGGCACTAACACCAAATTTCCCTCTGAATTTAACAGCTTCTATCTTAACAACAACCTTGTATGAGTTTTGAATTATAGTTTTAGGTGTTTTTAGTGTATGCCAAAACAATATGCCTGAATGCAAAAGGATATATGTTTTTGCATTTTATCAAGATCAATATCCAGACTATTTGCTCAGGGTATATAATGAAAAAATCTCACTTGGGACTGTTATATTTACATGTATGTGCACATGGGTGTTATCCACCATATATGTAAAAATACATCTTTTGGCTGTCCAACAACTTTACATTACATTTAAGAAGTATTAATGTCAGAAACCTGATGTCCCTGTCCCTACATTTGCTCTGAATGTCTCCTTTTGTGCAGTGCCTATGAGAGCACCTGAGTGCACTGGCGTGTATGTCCACAGTTGCAGGTGCTTTCAATGCGCTATACATGTTGGAGATGTGGTCTGCATTAAACATGATTCAACCCAGATTTTGTTTTTCATTGGGTGCATTCTGGTTGTTCACGTGATCCAGTCCAGGAATTTTTTGTTGAACCAGGAAGTGGAACACTGGGCTTAGTTAAGGCTATGGCAACTGTGCAGTAGTGCCCAGATCATCTGCTCTAGCCTCCAACTAAGCATTTTGGTTAGTTGGTAACTAACTCTTAGCAACTGACCTTTGGTTTAATAGGTTTAATAACTATCCATGATCTCTGGAACCTGGCCTCTTTACAGATACTGTTTTTGTCTGTTACCTGTCTGATTACTACTTTACTTTTTGACTTTGAATCTTAGCTACCTGCTCCTAATCTCTGCACTATTTTACCGGGATCTTAGGTTCGTATCCGTTTCACTTTCAAACAGTTTATAATATCTTGTGTACTTTTTCATTACTGACTGAACTTTGGCAACATGCAAATGAAGGTTACTATACACAAGCTATTATGACAAATGTGTTGAATTATTATTATTATCTTTATTTGTAACGTGCCAACATATTCCGTAGAGCTGAAGGGTTTGAGTACAAGTTAAAACAAAATTGACACATTGCCTGCCTAGAATCTAGTGTGCGCTAAAGCACCTCACAAGACTGAAAACTAATAGATTGTAGCAGTTTCATATAACCAAGCAAGTGCAAGTAATGATGACTATAAATTCAAGCCTGACTTAAATCAGCTCATGCTGATTCGTTGAGCTGATTGAACCTGACACGCCCGTATTTATAATATACGTTCATCGAAAACTAAACAGACAAAATAATTTATCATTTGCTTTTGACTTCTGTATTGACATGGATTTATAAAGATAAACAATTGCGATATAATAATTTCTTTATGAATTGACAAACCACTTGTTTTGACCGATTTACTATCTAGTAAGATTGTACAGAATACATCTGAGTCCCTTTGCATTGTTATTCAACCTTTACATGCCTGTTGAAACAAAAGTAAATACAATAAACACTGCTGAGCAAACACCTGCCTATTCTGGTAATCGTATTTTTACTGATTGGCATTTGCACCAAATGTATTACTTAACATCTACAGCTGCTTTTGTTGGAGGAGTTATTTACCATTCTTGTTGCACAGAAGAAATTTATCGGCATTCATATTACACCTTTCACCTTTACAGAAAAACTTAAGTCACCCATTCCAATGCATATCCTCTGTCAACCTTATGTCAAACATTTAATAAATTTTGACCATAATAGACATGCCCTCGCTGACTTGTGGACATTCCTCGATTTGGATTTTCACACACTAATTGTTGGTCAGGCATTGTTTCCTTGAGTAGAGAAAGAACAGGAAGACGAAGTAGTACTGGTAAAGCTATGTACTTGACTGTAACTCACACATGCCATCCTGAAAAAGGATCTGCAGTGATGAAAACTGGACAAAGGTGACAATGGTAGCTCTGATGAGCTTGCTGTAGGCTGCACATGCAGGCTTTGCCCACACAGACTCATTCAGAAATGTGCATCCTCTACTTTGATTCTCTACGTATCCTGCTTTCAACTACAACTTTACTATTCTCACACTTCCCATTACTTTTATTATCTTTAGCCTCTGATGTCATCAGCTCTCTTTTCCTGTATGCTTGCTGTAGTACCTCATCCACACAACGCTTGAGTCACATTTCTTTCATCCATGTGAGAGATCATGGCACAATGGATTTTCTGCAATTGGGTAACAAGGGCAGTTGGGCAAGCAATCTTCTGAACTTTTAAAAAAGTGTGGCACACTCAAACACTTAAACATTTGAGTCTGTAACATTTCATTGTGTATATGTTTAAGAAAGAGAGAGATGATATCAGGCAGTAAATAGGGGAAAGAAACATCTCGGTACATAGGAGATAAAGAGGGAAAACAGGGGAAATAAAAAAAAATATTAAGAGAAAAGAAAAGACATAGAATATCACAGTATATTAAAAATAGAGAGAAAGGACATAATAGAGTGAAAGAATACACAGATAGGAATGTTGGCTGCAGGGTTCTGCAATATGACTTCTGTCAAACAGGGTGGCAGCATATTTCAATTTACACCTTAAAGTTAAATTTATGAAATGACAACAGTTAAAATATTAATTTCAGTGCTTGTTAAATAAATTACAGAAATATCACAAAAGCTTTTGCCAAACACAGGAAGAACTGTAGAATTTTATATATATACTAGCGACTTGCCTGTCAAAAAATACCGGCAATAAAATTTGAAGCCTCTCAATGCTGTTTGCCACACAATGCAAGGTTCTCATTGCGAGCCTCTCCCCCCTACCTCTCCCCACCTCTACCTCTCCCACCCTCTACTTCTCCCCCCACCTCTACTTGACAGGAGGTGCTTATCCTCTCCCCCCTTCTACTGGGCTTGCAATGAGCGCCTTTGGCACTCATCACAGGCGTCGCATTTAGCGCCTATGGCACTCGCATGTGACATCACATTATTAGCATATGCTGGTCTGGACACAGCCAGAAGACATGCTGCGGGGGAGAGATGAACATCGGTAGCTCCTGCACCATAGTAAGAAGTAAGAAGAGAGAAAGATAGTGATTGGAGAGGGGGGAGGTAAGGAGCAGGTTATGGGGGAGGGAGGAGGATGATAAGGGGGGAAGGAGGAGGATAAGGGGGGAGGACAGCATCAGTGGAGCAGGCGAGCCCTGCAATGAGCATCTATGGCGCTCAGGCTGGTGAAGATGCGGCGGCTGGGGGCTGGAGGAGAGAGTGGCGAGGAGAGAGAAAGTGCTGCGTCCTAGGGGCCTCGAGATGAGCGCCTGTGGCAAAGTCCCGCGGGCCTCCACCCCACTAATTTGCTATTCAATTGGTATTTTTAAGCTACCTGCAAACAATTTACGGGGTACAGGCTGAAAATCCCTGCTGTTGTCCAATTTGTAACTCCACCGAGCTATGCCTTTGATCTTTCAAGCCTGTAAATGTTACAATCGCAAATCGCTATTCAATTGCTACAATTCCCCAAGCCCACAAATGTTTTCACACCTGTAAATGTCAAATGTGGACGAAAATCCTACAAGTACCAGATAGAACTCACGTGGGGGTTAAACACCTGTTTGCAGCACTGTAAATGCAAATACAAAATCAATACTGCACTTTAAAAGAAAGGGAAAGTGATGAAAGGCATTTATATTAATTGCACAACAGTTTCAAGCTAGCAAATCTGAAAAAAAAAAAAAAATTCTTACGTTTCATTTCTATGTTATATCAATCTCGGTAATCAAGGAGTTAATACATATTAGGGCACCCACATGGACTAGAACATTTCCTTCCTTCATTTTTATTATTTTGTACATTGCCGGATTGCTAATCTGATCGCATATCGGACTTCTGTATGCTAATTGATTGACCGCCATGTTTTAATTATGTCATGATGACGGTCTCATTTACTATTGCCTGTTTCTAAATTGGTAGTTACGGTCTTGCCTAATTGATCATGATCACCCTCTGAAATGCGACATACGATTGCATGGTTTACGGTTTTGGCTTTCGGCCCGTAAATTGTGCACTTATTCAATTGAATCACTCTGTAAATGTAGCAAATTTCAAGCCTGTAGACATACGGCCTGTATATTGTAAACTGTGGGCTTGCAATTGAACAGGGGCCTTAGCCTTGCTATTCGTATGCATAATGCATTATATTGTGATTAATCTCCTTAGCTAAGAGTATATTTTGCTTAATCAAACTATGGTTGACTCACTGTACATTGTAAGAATTTACTGCAGAAACGAAAATATAAAAATAAATATAATTGCAATTAATTGTTATTAAAGTGTTAGATAAATGAGTTTGAAATGAGTTGTTCAGCATAATTCACTATGAGAAATAATTAATCACATGAGATAAAGTTATTAGTAGATTGAAGGGAAAGGATGTAATTGCAGTAAACGGCAATATCCTTCCTTCCACTAGACATCAGGGATCAGTCCTTACTGACTAGCATTTGCAAGGCAGGTACAAGTTGGGTTATGGCATGCAACCTGGTATGCCTAGAGGATGATCAGATTACTTTACCATTAATCAAATTCTCTTTCCCATTTCCATAATAAATTATAGGATCTTCTACCTCTTCCACCCCTAAATGCCAAAGCCAAGTGTAGTGGTCCTCTGGCATGTAGTGGCCCTGGTGCAAAGCACCTACAGTACCAACAGTAGCTGCACCTTTGAAATTGACTAATACACATATGGTAATGGTTAAACATGAAGTTCTGATTTGTACCTTTGTTAGTTTATAGGTATTATTGGTGCAGAAATCACAGAAATTATTATCTTAGTATACCTAATACAAATAAGAGCATCTAATTAAAATAACAGGACACAAATTAGTGTGTTTAATCAAAATTTTAGTTAAATAAGCTTTCAACAGGGAATATTTGTTTTCAAATGTAAAATATAAATATATGTTACTAGGTGTTAAGTTTGCACTACAACAGCACTTGCCTTTTCCTGTTGATCTATAGCACAATACAGAATTTTGAATTCCACAGGTCTTTAACACTATTTCACACTTTATAAGCAATAGCCACTTGTTACATACTGTTTTCCTTTCCATGTAGCTAGCATTACTGACTGTTAAAGTTCTAAATTAACAGCTGATGTTTCTGACCTGGCTCCCATTAGCTTGCATTACCACCTGGTAAGGGTAACAGCCTGTCTTCCACATGCTGTACTTCACAGATATCAGCCGTTATCCCCATCCCAGATCAGTCCCTAGGCAGTATGCTAACAGCCTCTTCTACAAGCCAATTTACAAGGATCTGGTCATGTTTACATTAGCCTTCTCCCAATGCATGAAAAGAGAAGAGTGTGCTTCAGAATAGAAATGAGCAAATATGAATAATTCAATTTTCCTTGTGGCTATTAACACATTTTCCTTGAATAAAGTGATAATAGGTTATCATCTGTGAAATGGAAATTGCATAACAGAGAATTTCTGGTTACACCAGAGGAAATTAATTTCACAACACATCTGCTGGGACCTGACTTGTGAATGCTAAGTATGAGAAAATGCAGCCGTTCAGCACTGCTACCTTTATAATTAGATTAGCATGCCTGCACCCATGCTGAAAACCTCCGACTAGTGAAAAGAATTACTGTTCCTTTTTATTCATACCTAATATTTGTAATAATGAAATGACTGAGGCAATTAGGTAAAGTTGAAAATGAATTATATGGCTATATTATATCAACCAGATGCTGCACTAGAGTGCCTAGGCTTGTGCTGTCTGGTTAAATACTTACCCTTGCTATCCGTATACATAATGCAATACATTGTCATTAATCTCCTTAGCCAATATTATATTTGTCTTAACCAAACTATGGTTGACTCACTGTACATTTTAAGAATTAGCACAAAGTTAGCACATTATATAATGTATCTAACAAAATACTGCATATACATAGGAAAATGGAACTTACATTCATGTAGATGTAGTATTATACATGTCTGATTCTTTAAAGAGTTTGCGTGAGAAATTTAGCTAAATACACAGGATGTTCTGTTATATTCTGAAAAAAATGCCAGTGTGGGATGGATTTTTTTAAAAAGAACAATGATAGAGTAATAAATAGGTACTATGGGTATACAGAGATAAGGGGTGCGATTGGGAAGAAATAATTGAGATGGGGAAGGGAAAAAAGTGGGAAAATATGTGGGAAGAAATAATTGAGATGGGGAAGGGAAAAAAGAGGGAGAAGGGGAAAAGGTAGATGGGGAGACAAGGATAAGGGAGGGGGGTATATTGGAGCAAAGGAAAAAGAAAGGGGAAATGAAGATAGAGGGAAATGGGAGGAGCCATGGATAAAGCGTGAAGGTGGAGAGTGAGGGATTTGTGGGAGAGAGAATGGAATGGGAGGAGAGGTGAATGGAGGTAATGGGGTATAGAGAGAAGATGGATACATTTTGGTAAATATATATATATAAAAAAGAGCTTTTAGGTATTTTCATTATATGGCATGAAACATTTTGTATATTTTTGAATTCTCTTGTGTCTGCACTTTCAGACCATATATAAACAGACCATATATAATTTTATAGGATTATATTATAGGGATTGATTAACATTTTTTATCACAGGATATGTATATTGTTCTTGGTCGCTACCTTGACTCTGTGAAGAAGCTTAGGAAACTGGAATGTTAGAACTATAAACCAGGACAAATTGGATGTTGTCAGACATGAGATGACAAGCTTAAACATTGATGTCCTGGTAATTAGTGAACTTAAATGGACTGGAATGGGAAATTTTACATCAGACAACCACCAGATCTTCTACTACTGGTTAATAATCCTGTAGAAGAAATGGAGTAGCCCTCATAGTCAATCAAATGGTGGCCAAAGCAGTGCTCGGTTACAACCCAATAAATGACAAAGTGATTTCAATTTTAATTCAAGATGAGCCATTTAATATCACATTGATCCAAGTCTATGCTCCCACCAGGGATATTGTAGAGGCTGAAGTTGTCCAGTTCTATGAAGATATTCAGCACGTCATAGAAATAACACGAAGAAAAGATGTTACTATAATCATAGGAGATTGGAATGCTAAAGTAAGGAAACAAACAACACCTGGAATAACTGTCAAGTTTGGCCTTGGAGTACAAAAGCAGGTCAGAGATTAGTAGAATTCTGTCAAGATAATTCTCTGGTCATAGCAAACATCCTCTTCCAACAGCCTCCGAGACGACTCTAAACATGGACATTACCAGATGGACAATATAGAAATCAGATTAACTATATACTTTGTAGCCAAAGATGGAGGAGCTCTATACAGTCAGCAAAAACAAGACCTAGAGTTTACTGCAGCTCAGACCATGAGCTTCTTATCACAAATTTCAGAATTAAACTGAAAAAAAAGGTAAAATTATCAGACCAAACAGATACAAAATAAATAACATTCCTTGTGAATATGCAGTGGAAGTAAAGGATATATTTAAGGGACTAGACATAGAACATAGAATGCCTGAAGAACTTGCAACATTATCCAGGAAACTGCAACAAGAAAGCAAAAGGGCTATCCAAAAGTGAAAGATAGTAGAAATTTAAAAAGATTTGTTAAACGGAATGCAGAATTCCATAGTACAGCAAGACGAGACAAGGAGATATTTTGCAATGAGCGACGTAAATAGATAAAAAAAAAATAACAGAATGGGTAATTCAAGAGATATCTTCATGAAAATTGGGGATTTCAAATGAAACTTTCATGCCAAAGTGGGTGTGATAAAAGACAACAATAGTAAGGACTTAACAGAAGAACATCAGGTGAAGAGGTAGCAGGAATAAACTCAAAAAGCTATACAGGAAGGATGTTAACAACAGTGATAACCTCAATAGTTTGCCCAATAAACTGTTGCCAGACAACTTGGAGAGTGAAGTGAGATGGGCGCTAGGATGTCTTGCTGATAACAAGGTTGCAGGTGTGATGGAATCCCAATTGAATTATTCAAACTTCTACAAGATGATGCTGTGAAAGTGTTGCTTGTCTTATGCCAACAAATTTGGAAAACCCAACAGTGGTCAATGGAAAAGGTCAGTCTACATCCCAATCCCATTCCCAAAAAAAGGCAGTACCAAAGAGTGTTCCAATTATTGAACAGTTGCACTCATTTCACATGCCAGCAAGGTAATGCTTACGATCTACAAGCACAACTCAAACAATATATGGACCTGGAACTACCAGATGTGCAAGTCGGGTACCACAGAGGAGGCGGCACAAGAGATCAAATTGCCAATGTCTGATGGACTATAGAGAAAATAAGAGAGTTCCAGAAAACAATTTACACTTCTGCTTCATAGACTATTCTAAAGCCTTTGACTATGTGGATTACAACAAAATGTGGCAAGTTCTTAAAGAGATGGGAGTACCAGACCATCTCATCTGCCTCCTGAGGAATCTGTATGTAGACCAAGAAGCCACAGTCAGAACCGAACATAGGACAACAGAATGGTTCAAGATTGGATAAGGTGTGTGACAAGGTTGTATATTTACACTTTATTTATCCAGCTTATACACACTACACATCAAGTGTGAGGCTTGGCTGGATGAATCCAAAGCTGGAAGGAATAGCAACAACATTAAGTACGCGATGATACTACGCTGATGGCTGAAAGTGAGGAGGAACTAAAAGGAGCTACTGATGAGGGTAAAAGAAGAGAATGCAAAAGCTGGCTTGCTGCTTAAAGTTAAAAAGACAACGATCATGGCAAACTGCAATCTCAGTTCCTGGCAATTAGATGGGGAAAAAGTGGAGGCAGTGACAGATTTTACTTTCCTGGGATCCAAGATCTCTTTAGATGGTGACTGTAGCCTTGAAATTAAAAGACATTCACCTCTGCAAAGGAAAGCTATGGCAAGCTCGTACAAGCTAGTAAAAACGAAAGCAAAACTATGCAAAGGTCTGCATAGTAAGAACTATGGTATTTCCAGAAGTAACATACAGATGTGAGAGCTGGACCATAAAGAGGACAGAATTAACTGCTTTGATTTGCGGTGTTGGCAAAAATTACCTAGAGTCCCTGGGACTGCAAGAACATCCAATAAATCAGTACTTCAGAAAATCAAGACAAACTATTCACTGGGATGTATGATCATGAGGCTGAAGTTCAAATATTTTAGTCATGAGAGGGCAGGATTCCCTAGAAAAGACTCTGATACTGGGAATGATTGAAGGAACAAGAATTGGGGATGACAGGTGGAGATGGATAGATAAGGTCACTGAAGCAATGAACTTGATGGAGCTAAGGGGGGCCGTGACTGAGAGATGTACCTGGCATGCTATGGTCCACATGGTCATGGAGAGTCAGGCATGACTAAATGACCAAATAACAACAACAATGTATATTTTACTTATTAAGACAGAGCAATTCTTCGCTCTTGTAATTTAATGACCTGTCTCGACCAAAATTATACGTAATGTTACCCAACCTTATGATCAGTTTACTCAGGAGGTCCAGCGCTAGGATTATTAAGTAAAC
Source organism: Discoglossus pictus (assembly GCA_027410445.1). Taxonomy (NCBI): domain Eukaryota; kingdom Metazoa; phylum Chordata; class Amphibia; order Anura; family Alytidae; genus Discoglossus; species Discoglossus pictus. The sequence continues at coordinate 153,619,629 of CM050166.1, read as the reverse complement.
GTAAAAAAAAATATTTGATAAAAGTTATATTTTAAAATGTTTTTGCCCATTTAATTGAGATCAGAACAGGGTGTGCCCCAGTACAAATGAGATCTGTTCTATCATCCTCTTTTCTATTGCATTCATTATTATCTCAGGAAGCACCCCTGTAATTTTTCAATAAGGTCAACACTTAGAGCCACCACACCTTCTTCTTTAATTTTATTTTTTAATCTGGGCAAACTTCCAAACACAAAAAAATGTTTTTATTTACTTAATTACTAATGAATAGTGATGTCGCGAACATCAAATTTTAGGTTCGCGAACATCGCGAACGTCAATCAAATGTTCGCGAACGGGCGAACATCGGCGAACCCCATAGACTTCAATGGGCAGGCGAATTTCAAAACCCACAGGGACTCTTTCTGGCCACAATAGTGATGGGAAAGTTGTTTCAAGGGGACAAACACCTGGACTGTGGCATGCCGGAGGGGGATCCATGGCAAAACTCCCACGGAAAATTACATAGTTGATGCAGAGTCTGGTTTTAAGCCATAAAGGGCATAAATCACCTAACATTCCTAAATTGTTTGGAATAACATGCTTTAAAACATCAGGTATGATGTTGTATCGATCAGGTAGTGTAAGGGTTACACCCGCTTCACAGTAACAGACCAATCTCCCCGTTTAATGCCCTGCAAACAACCGCAAACAGTCCCTTTGCACAACCGTAAACTCCCCATTTGCACAAGGTTGGATACCAAGCTAGCCATGTCCTGTTCCTTGTCCTCACCGATGTCATTGAAGGTCTCTTCCTCCACCCAGCCACCAAGGGTCCCCGAAAGGTGACAACAAGCCCCCTGGGACGCCTGCTGTGTTCCTCTGACTCCTCTTCTTCAGACTCCCAGAGTCTGGGGGCTTCCACTGCCCAGCATGGAAGATTATACACAGGTCAGAGTGTGGGGGCTTCCACTGCCCAGCATGGAAGATTATACACAGGTCAGAGTCTGGGGGCTTCCACTGCCCAGCATGGAATATTATACACAGGTCAGAGTCTGGGGGCTTCCACTGCACAGCATGGAATATTATACACAGGTCAGAGTCTGGGGGCTTCCACTGCACAGCATGGAAGATTATACGCTTTGCCTCTGTCTGCGTTATTATAAGGTGTGTACTGTTAAGTAGTACTATTCCTATCGGTTTAATCCCTGTTACGTCCACTATCAGGGGACGTGTATATGGCATGGATTTTTGGAAGCGGGAGATGGAAAAAGATGCTTGGTCGGTCCTCCCACTTCAAATTTGGGGCACTGCGCGTGCAATCTAAGGTGCCACCAGATATGAGTGTCACTGTGCACTGGCAAAAGTTGGCAGAGTAGATGCAATAGGCTTCACACACACACCTGTAGGCAGGCAACTGATATTCAATCTATTACAGTCAAAAAAGGGTTGTTTAATGTCACTATACACTACGGTTGCACCAGATATGAGTGTCACTGTGCACTGGCAAAAGTTGGCAGAGTAGAGGCAATAGGCTTCACACACACGCTTGTAGGCAGGCAACTGATATTCAATCTATTACAGTCAAAAAAGGGTTGTTTTATGTCACTGTACACTACGGTTGCACCAGATATGAGTGTCACTGTGCACTGGCAAAAGTTGGCAGAGTAGATGCAATAGGCTTCACACACTCGCCTGTAGACAGGCAATTGCTATTCAATCTATTACAGTCAAAAAAGTGTTGTTTTATGTCACTGAGCACAATATAAGCTGTGAGCCTGAAATTAGATTACAGGAAAAAAATGCTTGTTTTCAATCTATGTTACACCACCAGGTATGAGTAGTGTAAATAAGTACAATACAAGCTGTTAGGTGTTAGCCTGTCACACACACATGCTGGCAGACAGGCATAGATTACACAAAAAAAATATATAAAATAAAATAAATGATGTTCAAAGTTTCCTCAATGATAAAGTATAGGGGGCGAACCGAAAATCGCATGTGTTCTCCGTTCGCCGCAAACGCGAACATGCAAAAATCGCCGCGAACAGTTCTCCGGCGAACTGTTCGGGACATCACTACTAATGAACTTTTCATATCCCATCTGTAAATGCAACCAAAATAAGATATATACTAGTTGTAAGATGAACTTCTACTTACCAAAAATATATAATTTTCAGATAAGCTTTCAGGAACCATGTCTAAACAGGCGTATAGCAAAATGCTGCAAATGTGTTTGGCCTCCTGTGTCAGGAAAAGGTCCTTAACCCCTGGAACTGAAAGGGTTAAATGGGGTTAAAGTAATAGCAGACATATGAACAAATTATAAAATCCTTCATCAGCCACAAAGTAAATTTAATTAAATATAGGCATCCTGTTTTTATTTATTTTAAAAATTACCCTATTTAACTGATAATACCTACTCTAGTTTTTTAGTTCAGCATTCTTTTTCTAAACAATTTGAATCTTTTCTTTGGGTCAACAAACCTTCCTTCCTTTAAAAAAATAATAATTTAGGCATCTAAAACACATTTGATGTACTTCTAGAAGGGACTGTAATCTTTATTTGTTTTATTAGCAGAGGAATCCCATGCATTATTTTAAATTAAAATTAATTCCTTTTCCCCTCCCAGATGAGTTCAGTCTGGCTCACTAGCGGCAATACTGACCCCCTATTTTACTAAGTTAGATCCCTCCTCTCCCTCTCCACTCTTTAATTAACAATGTCACATACTGTATACCTTAGTTAGTGGCTTTCCAAATATTCAAAAAGGACTCTGTTCTCCAGATTTGTAAGTTGTGTACTTTAACACAAACCTTGCTGGATCTGCTTGCTTCCCCATAGAGAGCCACCAGGAAGGTGGGGTCTTGCTGGATCAGCTCCCATTGGACTACGAACTCATAGAGAATTGTAAGATGTTTTCTCTCTGGAACTTGGTTTTCTTAAACTAGGGACAAGCAAATGAAAATATATGCCATATTATCTAATAATCCTCTCACTAAACTCATTTGAAGCACATTGTCCCTACTTGAATTGAGACTCTTTAAAGTACTTTTGTTGTAGCCATCTATGTTTTTGATTTCAGATGTACTCCTTGCTCCCTAAAGATAATTTACCAAGTGTTGCAACCCTCCTACTAAGAGCCTGTATTATTCTGGATCCTAAGAATATTGGAATCTGCTGGCAGCTGATGTAAGCATGAATAGCAAGTGTAGGAACTGGGGGGGGGGGGGGGGGGATTTAAATCTCCACCAGATTTTTCTATGTCTTTATGTACATATATACACTGCTCAAAAAAATAAAGGGAACACTTAAACAGCATAATGTAACTCCAAGTCAATCACACTTCTGTAAAATCAAACTGTCCACTTAGGAAGCAACACTGAGTGACAATCAATTTCACATGCTGTTGTGCAAATGGGATAGACAACAGGTGGAAATTATGGGCAATTAGCAAGACAACCCAATAAAGGAGTGATTCTGCAGGTGGTGACCACAGACCACTTCTCAGTTCCTATGCTTTCTGGCTGATGTTTTGGTCACTTTTTAATGCTGGTGGTGCTTTCACTCTAGTGGTAGCATGAGACAGAGTCTACAACCCACACAAGTGGCTCAGGTAGTGCAGCTCATCCAGGATAGCACATCAATGCGAGCTGTGGCAAGAAGGTTTACTGTGTCTGTCAGCGTAGTGTCCAGAGCATGGAGGCGCTACCAGGAGACAGGCCAGTACATCAGGAGATGTGGAGGAGGCCGTATGAGGGCAACAACCCAGCATCAGGACCGCTACCTCCGCCTTTGTGCAAGGAGGAACAGGAAGAGCACTGCCAGAGCCCTGCAAAATGACCTCCAGCAGGTCACAAATGTGCATGTGCTCAAACGGTCAGAAACAGACTCCATGAGGGTGGTATGAGGGCCCGACATCCACCAGTGGGGGTTGTGCTTAGAGCCCAACACCGTGCAGTATGTTTGGCATTTGCCAGAGAACACCAAGATTGGCAAATTTGCCACTGGCGCCCTGTGCTCTTCACAGATGAAAGCAGGTTCACACTGAGCACATGTGACAGACGTGACAGGTTCTGGAGATGCTGTGGAGAACGTTCTGCTGCCTGCAACATCATCCAGCATGACCGGTTTGGCAATGGATCAGTAATGGTGTGGGGTGGCATTTCTTTGGGGAGCCACACAGCCCTCCATGTGCTCGCCAGAGGTAGCCTGGCTACCAATAGGTACCGAGATGAGATCCTCAGACCCCTTGTGAGACCATATGCTAGTGTGGTTGGCCCTGGGTTCCTCCTAATGCAAGACAACGCTAGACCTTATGTGGCTGGAGTGTATCAGCAGTTCCTGCAAGACAAAGGCATTGATGCTATGGACTGGCCCGCCCATTCCCCAGACTTGAATCCAATTGAGCACATCTGGGACATCATGTCTCGCTCCATCCACCAACGTCACGTTGCATCACAGACTGTCCAGGAGTTGGCAGATGCTTTAGTCCAGGTCTTGGAGGAGATCCCTCAGGAGACCATCCGCCACCACATCAGGAGCATGCCCAGGCGTTGTAGTGAGGTCATACAAGCATGTGGAGGTCACACACACTACTGAGCCTCATGTTGACTTGTTTTAAGGACATTACATCAAAGTTGGATCAGCCTGTAGTGTGTTTTTCCACTTTCATACTGGGGGTGACTCCAAATCCAGACCTCCATGGGTTGAAAAATGTGATTTCCATGTTTTTATTTTTGTGTGATTTTGTTGTCAGCACATTCAACTATGTAAAGAACAAAGTATTTCATAAGAATATTTAATTCATTCAGATCTAGGATGTGTTATTTTAGTGTTCCCTTTATTTTTTTGAGCAGTGTATATAAGCTACTAGCGAATTGCCCTTCAAAAAATTACGGCAATCAAATCACAAGTGAGCTAATGCTGTTTGGTGTATAAAAATAAAATAACTAATAGATTAATAAAGTAATATACTTTACCTTTTTTTAAGTAATATATGCAGGAAGCATTCTGTTGAAGAGCTGGCAATCTGTTTTGATGTTGCTGCAGCATTAGTGTTCTGGAGCTGCTGTGTAAGCATGATGAATGTGTGCAGTGTAATAGTGTGCGTGCGTGAGACCAAACCGTTAGCGTAGTTGCGTACTTCCGCATTGTATAAGTTATTGTTCTAAAATGGCGGCTAATGTGTGGTATGCGGCTGTGGCTGATTTAGCGTCCTTCGTTTTAAATGTCGTCCGACGTTTTTGGAATATCCGTAGCTGTTTGGTGGTGCTTTGCGTGTTTAGAGTCCTGTAGCCTCGTTTTCATTTTGTTCAGCGGCCATTTTTTCTCTCGCTTAGGTGATTTTCGGGTGTTCAAACTCCGAAACTTTGTACTTAAATCGAGGTGTAACTTTACTTGCAGAGGTCCTGGGTGCACCACCTTGCTGTGGGTAAGCTTTTTATATGTTTGTTGTGTGTATTTATTGTGTTTCTAATGTGTTTGAGGTTGTGCGGGTTGCTTCTTTGTTTTCGAATCTCGTATGTCTTTTTCGGCAATATCGTAGGTGTTTGGTGGTGTTTTGCGTCTTTAGACTGCTGTAGCCTCGTTTCGGCGGCCATTTTTTCTCTCGCTTAGAGCATTTGTCAGTGTCTAAACAACTCGCATGCTCACAATTATATATGTGATTTTATAGCCTGTGAATACAATGAGCTGTAACCCATACATTATTCTGGCTCCTACACCCCTGAATCCTCGTGGCAGTTCACAAAGCAACTTTTTATGGTTCTTTTTTTTTTTGGAGCCATTTGTGTTTTGTTTATAGCTCTCTGCAGTCTTCTGGGCTGACAGACAGTCACGTTTTAGCTGGACTAAACTTGTCCTACTCTGAAGGACTAATATAGCATTGTTGTGTGTGTTAGATACTATTTCTTACATTAAATTGTGTGGATCTATAGGGAGGGACATGCTCACATGTCATTATAGTTATACTTAGGTACATACCCAGGAGCGGGCTTCCTAGGGGCTGCAGTAAGTAGTGCCAAATGAAACTATGTGCATTCCTCCTTAGTTATTTTTGCTGTCTATAAGGTTATGTCAAAGTTTTATTTTTATTTTTTTCAGTGCATAGAAAATGTGTGGATAATGTGGTTGAGAAGATCTATTTTACACAGTATACTTTAATATCTAATGATCTAAATGTTTCTTATTTTACAATTTTAATTTAACCAAAGATAATCTATAAGTCCAAATGGTTTAAGGACTTAAGTGTGTGCATGAGCAAATGCCAATATTTGTCAAAGCAACTCAATAATATTTCTTTTTTATATAAATGCTCTGTATTTGCTGCCTATGTACAATTTTTGTACAATTTTATAATATTTAAATGAATGTATAGAGGGTGTTGCGCAAGTGGATATTTTTGATAACTGATACAAAAGGTTTAATATAATTTAGATAACTTACACTGTATGACAGCACAGCATCTTACTTGTTTGTTTTTCATGTACAGTAGCTTCTCTTTGTATACAGCTGGTCATCTGGTTACAGTAGATGCCATAAAATGCACATATTTGAAAATATGCAGGTAGGCTGTGCAGGCTATCTGAATTATTGCTAACATTTAAGTAACCTAAATTATTTTAATTATTTTAATATATTATTTTAATATAGTTCAATATAGTTTTGAATAACTGACATAATATATCATAGTATGTTATACTAAAATTGCTTATACTCATTAACATATATTTTTAGAGGGTTGCAGAACCTCTTTAAATTCAAACTAAAGTATTAGTTGCATTTTTACTTCACATTATCTAAAATGTAGCCACACAAAATTTCTTCTGATTTTACATTTAGGTTACTTTGTGTGTAGTTTTTATTTAATATCAACAGGAGATGCCCAGAAATGAATTTATAAAATGATGAGATCCTTACTGTACAGGATCCTACTGTAGTCCCACATTTAAAAAATTATCTTTTGATGAAGTCTACTTGAGCAACATTTTTATAAAGCATAAAAAATCCAGCCTTTAATATTTCAATTATTATAAGCAATTATGCATAAATGGGAGCCATATTTTTGTTTCATCTGAATTGCTTCTACATATGGAAGAAGACCTAGAATGTAAATAAGCTACAATCATTAGTGCCAGAAGCTCGGACATAAAATGGCTGCTCACAACTAGAATTGTTAATATTTTATATCACATATATAGTTGTCAGCAGCCGTGCTTGGCAAAATCCGTTGCTGACGCAACAGGGATACTGCAGCCCTCACGAGGGACGCAGATCCGGCCACAACCGCGGACCTCGCGAAGCGAGGGCCGCGGTTGCGGGCAGGCAAGGAGCGCCAAAGGCGCTCCTTGTGCTGGTGGGGATGAGCGCCATAAGCGCTCAATCCTACGACTCCGTATCACTTAGGCAGGGAGCGCCGAAATATACAATTCACACTGCGAGACACGTAGCACTTTTTAAAAAATTCAGGTAAAAAAATACGGCCCGTAACACTTACAAAAGGAAGCCGCCACTTCCATGAAACAAAATACGAGCCGCAAAAGATACGAACTTAACGGCCGAACCGCTCACACCGAAAAACCCGAAAACAACACTAAATACACACAAAAATAAAATAAAAACATCACACACAGCAAGGGGGGACACCCAGGACGTCTGCAATTCATCTTACACGTCAATGTAACTACAATTTTCATAGTTTAGACACTCGAAAATCCCCTAAGCGAGAGAAAAAATGGCTGACTTTTACAAAAAGACAAATACAATATGATTAATAAAACAAGTCTTAACTTGGATTAATTTAAAATATATGTTTGTTTTGCATCAAAAACCCTGATAATTGTCTGTCAGTGGCTGCAGTTGCAGTAATTGTTAAGGGCTATTAGCAGTTCTTACGGTAATCACATAAGCAGATTTATGTTTTTTAGGTTTCCTTTAACTCCTACATCACAGACTGAAACAAATGCTGAATGTTTAAAAAGGTACATATTACATTTCTATTTAAACAACATTGTATATTAAAACGACTAATCCCATATATTCTAATGATAAATATATAAAAAAAGAACATGGATTGGGTTAAGCCTTATTTTGTTTTTTTCTCCTCCAATTAAGCAGAAATAAATGTAATGTTCAATAAGATTGGAATGTACCGATCTAATTAAAATTACATCTTTAACACCATGTACAGTATAGTGACATGTCAATTAATTACATACATATTAGTCCTATCTTACATGACATGCTTTAAAATCCCAGCAGATATTATATATGTATTGGCCAATAATAAAGCTTTCATAAAAAAGTAATAACAAGGCAAGGGTTAAGAGTCAAATAGAACAACTATATATTGTCAACAAGAGACTTTATAGCTTCCAAGCAATAAATCATAAAAATGTTCCTATTTCAAAACATTTAAGATAAGGGAGTTAGGAATCAAATCAATTTAGTTTCTTTATGCAGGTTCCAATCTCCTTTACCAGGGACAAACAGGCTGTCCTTGTCAAATCATTTCAATGTGAACGACTGAAAAAGTATTATCTTATAAAGGCAATCTATGTCTTTTCACAGCATACTTTGATTAATACACTGAGATGTCCACAACAACTGCAACTTTGTTTGAACAATAAAAACAGTGTGAATGCTCTTGAAGTCTTGACACAGGATAGTATTGTAGTTAGCCAAACTTGTTTCGTTTTGAGGAATAACACATACAATTGTTTAGTTTGTAACTTCCCACTGTAGGTTTATTAATAGGTTAATTTGTTCTAATTTGAATTAACAGCATTATTTTATTTATGGCAGTCTAACCTTTGAAATACTTACATATTTCCAATTTAGTATTTTCTTCTTATTTGGACTAATTTAAAGGCTTACTAAGCATCAACAATTTATCTAATAAAGGAATAGGAAGGTTACCAGTTTTTAATATTAAAGTAAACAGTTGTTGTGTTTTCAGTTGTGTCCTACTCTTCGTGACCTCACGGACTGAAATGCACCAGGAACATCTTTATATGCATGGTCATGCTTATCCACTGGGCATTCATAGCAGAGATACTGGAGTGGGTTGCCAATTCCTTATCCAGCGGGCCACAGCATGCAGCGCCTGGTATTACAAGGTGGTCTCACTTCCGAGTATTAACCAGGCCCAACCCTGTTTGGCTTCAGAGCGGTGTGACCTCTTGGTTCCCTGACTGGAATTAAACCCAGGTTGCAGCGGTGAAAGCACTGAATCCTAACAACTGGACCACCATGGATACAGCTCCTGGGATTCCAAGGTGGTCTCCCATCCAAGTACTGACCATGCCCGACCCTGCTCAGCTTCAGAGTGGTGCAACCTCTTGGTTCCCTGACTGGAATTGAACCCAGGTCGCAGTGGTGAAAGCACAGAATCCTAACCACTGGACCACCAGGGAACCCCACTGCCTAAGTGTTTATTTGCACATGTGAACATCTTATTAAATAGGTGCTAAAAAGCTTTTAGTCACTAAAACCTTCCAGTCTCTGCAAAGGTCCTTGTAGCTCATGCTTGCTATGTTTCTGTAGTACTATATATATATATATTAGAATTAATCTTTTATTGGATGAGACAGTGTTAGAGTAAACAAAAAAGTTACAACATAGAAAAGTATACAATAAAAGCTTTTGTAAATGCAAATTTCTTAATTAAACAAAATAAACTTGTTTAAATATTAGCAGAAGAAGACGTCTTTCTGTTTTTTAAAGAAGAAAAAGTGGGCAAGTAAGTTGCTAATTCAATAAAATTGAACCATCTATATTAAAAACAGGGAACCTTCCATGCCCGTTTAATTAATTATATGAGTTGCCACTTGACTGTCTCAAATAATATTTTTTATTGAACATTGAATGACTAAATTATATATATGTTTTATTCTAACAAGTAAGAATCAACATGTCTTTTTCAAATATTGTGTTACAATATGATGCAATTGAATTTTAGTAAGCCACACCAGTGCTGTTATTAGGTTTGCTGAGGTTGTAAACAAAAATAGACAAACAAATATGTTTTCTGAGTTCAATAATGTATCCAATAAGGAATATTTATATACATTAATGGCCTACTGGGATAACTGGTAGTCTGTGTCCAGGAGTTCAGGAAAAATAAAATGGCCTAACGAGACCTCATAACATTTATTTCATCAAATGTATAGCTGAATGCTACTAAAAGTAACCATTTTAATGTTATCAAAGTAAAGCTTGATTTTTTAAAAATCTTATTTGGAGATTTAGTGAGTCTAATGTTATTAGGCCCTAAGAGTAGCAAGTGCTTTTATTAAATACTATGCAAATGAAAAAAAAATAAGATTTTGAGCTGTTTTACCCTTCTTGGATTTTATGTACTAAAGGTTGAACAGTTGTAGAATACATGGAGATGTCAACTGTTAGTACATTTGTCACATACTATAATGTAGTGGGAGAGAGTTCTGTCACAGAAACCTTTACAGGGCCTGAATCCTGGTGCATTGAGCCACCATAGAGGACATACCGCCCCATTGGAAAATGGGTAGGGGAATTATATTGCCACATGGGAAATGTCGACAGGTGGGGGGAATAGCCCCAAAACATAGGGCCATGGTGTACCACCATGCTTCATATGGTCTTATGGCATACAGTATATATCTGCCTTATCCTGTATACTATAGATAATTCTCCATTTTCTATTACTGTGTTCTGTGTTAGGTTTAAACTAGCGACTTGCCCGTCAAAAATAACAGGGCAATAAAATTTTAAGCCATGGCAATGCTGTTTGCCACACAATGTAAAGCTTTTGCTACTCTGAGGACCTTCGGCGCTCATTGCGAGCCTCTACTCTCGTGTACTTTTGCTCCTCTGAGCACCTTCGGTGCTCATTGCAAACATCTCTCCTTGTGTACTTTTGCTCGTCTGAGCAACCTTTGGTGCTCATTACGAGCCTCTCCCCTTGTGTCCTTCAAGTTTTGTGCTTTGCAACGATCATGTTCAGCGCTCATCGCAAAGACAGATATATAAATAAAGTGTTAAATATAATTTTTTTTAGGTGCAGTGTAAATTAGGAAATGTTTTCAAGTCTCAGAGCATAATAAAGTGATTTAAATATGTAATTGCTTTGAGAGTGCTATCGCTGGCAGCCAATGAGCAATAATCCAGATATATAGATGATGAGCAAGTGTCAGCAATGTGCCAAGTGTGCAGTATAAATAGGCTGCGTGCGAGAGGCCAAACCTTTGGTTTAGTCGAGTAAAGTTCCATTTTAGAATCGTAATGTTATTAGTTGCAAGTTAGTGTTGTAAAATGGAGGCGATTGTCAATGTGTTACGTGGCTTGTGAGCATTTTCCGTCCTTTCTAATAGTGTATTTTGTACCTTGTATGTTCCTGGGTAAAAGTGGTACGCGTCTGGTAGTGTTATGCGCAGTTCGGGGTCGTGTAGCCTCATTTAAATTTTTTTCGTCCGCCATTTTTTTTTCTTGCTTAGCCGATTTTAGAGTGCTGAAACTCGTCAATTTCGGCTGACATTCGTGTGCAACCTCACTGCCAGTCGTCCTGGCTATCCACCCGTGCTGTGTATGAGGCTTTTTTTATTTTTTGTTTAATTTTTGTGTTTTTCTTTTTGATCGGTTCGGCCGTTAACTTCGTATTTTTCCGACATCATATTTTAAGTTCCGCGGCTCGCAATTTCTGCGTTCCTCAACTGCTTGCAGCCTAAGGCAGTCCTGCGTTTCCTAACTGCTTGGAGCCTAAGTCCTGCGTTTGCCAATGCCTTAACGTCTTGCCTCGCTTTGCGAGGCTCCCAGGAGCGCCTTTGGCGCTCATTTCTGCCTAAGTCCCACGTGTTTCAATGCCTCCACTGCTCGCCTCGCTTCGTAAGGCTCGCAGGCGATGAGCACGTTTGGCGCTCATCGGCTAAGTGCTCCGAGCTCGAAAGACTTCTGTGCTTCAACGGCTCACCTCGCTATACGAGGCTCTGAAGTGTGACGACGATTCGCAGTTTGACAACTATTACATGTGATTGTAACTAAATGGTAATGAAATAGTTAAACAAAATAGGTCTACAATGATACATTGTATTGTAATCTGTTTTGTCCCATTGTTTGCCAGATAAGCTAATTACATCTCTGATGTGCTAGACAGCTAGATACAACACATGTGTACTGGAGGTTGGCCTATTGTTTCCAGGTGCCAGACAGGATGCTAAAGTTGAGCCCCATCAAGTCAATCTCCTGTGTGTGTCTGACACTCCCTGTCATTGTTGTGTTGTATACACCCCCCTGTACCTAACCATATAAATATTGTTTGACTTCCCAAAAATAAAACAGTTCACTGCTGGGACATATAGAAATTGTATGTTCTCTTATTTTCTCCTGGTGGCTGTGATTCTTATCCTATCTCTACCCTGCAAATAGTCCTGGTTACTACTCCAGGAAGGTTACTGAGACTCCTGGAAGTGCTGATTCCTGATGGAGAAACCCTGATACAAAAGACAGACATCAGGGTTCAGGTGATTTCCCTGGTCCTGGTGGGTAGTTAAACTGTAGTCTATAGCAGGTGGCCATGAGCAGTAATAGCCCCTACCACTGGATCATCATAGGTTCTCTAAGAGTTTTCCAACATTTAAACCTTTAGTACATCTTCCCCCATATTTTGCCTATTTCATTATAAAATAATTTCCATGGTATATTTATTCTAAATTGCTACTGTATATTACTAGTAGCAGCCATATATTTGATAGCTTCCAATTCTTGTTTTAGCATGAAATAATCTGTAGGCACTATAATCCTATATTGGTGTCCAAATCATATCGTAGTTTTAGCTTTTAACATTTTTGTATTTCTCGTTAAGAAAACCCTACCAAGTTTTATACAGTTTTTCTATTAATAGATGATCAAATTCATCCCTTAATTTACATGATATATATAAAGAATTAAATATACAGTTAGTTTGCAATAAAAAGCTAAAACATTTAAGAGTATTAATTATATTAATACATCTGCTAAAGTGCAGTTCCGAACCTTACATTGGGAGGAATTTACTAAGCATCAAAAGTGCATCTCATGTTGTCTCCTCATATACTATGTACTATTTCCTATAGGGAAAAATAGCACTTCTCACTTTACGTCAGCCTTTCTCATCTCATATCAGGTGAGAATGAATATGCTTAATTCTCCCGATTGTGGGCTCATAAATATCTGTAGATTTAATGAGATATTAACTATATTGAATACACCCACAAAATTGCTCTAAATACCACCCATTGGGCACAGTCACATATTAACAGTAGATTAATATTTCAAAACGTGCCATCAACACTTTTGCTTGACTGCTGCTCCGTGTGCTTGACAAGCTATTTGTCAAACTGCTAAGTGTCAGCATTAAATTATCCCTGCTGTTATGACAGCAACATTATTCACCAGGATCACAGCTTCACTACAAGACTGCTTAGAGCTGTTACCTTCTTCTTCTGGCTTTTATTGATTTTTATTCTATAACAAAAAGGAGCTATGAAAACTCGCATTGCGCATATTGATGCTTTTAGACCTTTATACCTACTTACAATTAACACATAATATCAGTCTTCTCTGCTCCAGTAGAGCAGCTACAAATTACTGCCCTGGTAAAAACTAAATTAAGTTTAGCATATTTTCTTAACTATTGATTATTTACTAAGAGTCATTGCACTAAAGCAGAGCTCTGCTAAAAGAATGGATTATCCATAGTTTGAGTTATTTCTTGTTGTCAATATTTCAAAGCAAAGGGAGGGGGATTTAAAACATGTAAATTCAGTATAGGTATCCTATGCAATTTTCCTAAACAAAATTGGGTTATATTTTAAAAACTGCATTACCTCTTACAACATTTTCTAGTTTGTATACTTGAAGTATTTTAACAAAGCACACTGTTATATTCAATTATTTTAGCATATATAATTTGAGATGAAAAGGATATTAGAAATTGGAAACACAATTGCAATTTGGCAAACTAATTGGAAGTTGAAAGTGGTAGTACATTTAAATGCATAATGACATTTGCAGTGTTTACAAGATATTGGGAGGATAATTAGAAATTGGAAAATGACTGTGAAGACAATACAAATCAAATAATTAATTGTATATTTCATGAAGGTTCACAGTCTGTTCTTATGTATTTAACCTAAAAATGGTAATACATTAGAGATATTAAAATATTGTTATAATCATACATAATAATACATAATTATTACAGCACAGTGTTGTAATACTTAGAAGACCTCTGTAGTGATCATGTAACAGAGATGTATTTGCTTATTTAGTAATTGATTACAAATTAATCCAGAACTTAAATAAAAATAAATTCAAGCAATGAATACTTGTGTCTGAACTTTAGTGTTAAATGACTAGTTGTTTTCTTGCCCTTCAGGGGTTAGGGGAGGTTCTGTACAAGAGGCAGTCTGATTTTTTTCCTGATCAGGGGCCTCATTCTGTTAATAGCTGTACAATGGCCACAAAGCTGCGATTCCTTGCATGGGTGCTGCAGCCCCTCGTAGCCCTACGTCTACGTTGCTATTCAAATAAAAGGGGCCACAGCACACCTCTTCCTATGGCCGATAGCAAGCCATGCAACCTGCCGTTTGCTTTGGCAGGCTTAGACCTGATCGCGGGTGTTAGCCCGCGGATCAGAGTGCAAGCCCGCTAAACTAAGAACTCAAATATAAATTCAATGCAGCACTTTACAACGCTATAATTGATAGGGGACACATTGGGGGACATGAGGATGACATGTAGTACATTGGCCAGCTGGCACATCGGCGCTATCCAATACTGTCATTTGTGGCCGCAGTCCCCCGGGCTTGGAGATCGAGTTGCTGCCTTGGAGGTCATCTAAGCCCGGGACTAGGCTTGGCAGTAACCCATTCTCCAAGCCCGGCGGACTTGTGGCCACAAATGATAGTATTGGCTAGCGGTGATGTGCCAGCTAGCCAATGTACTACATGTCATCCTCATGTCCCCCAATGTGTCCTCTATCAATTACAGAGCTGTACAGTTCTGAATTGAATATCTATTAACTCCTAAAGATATCCAAGCCCGTCCGAGTACAGGCTTGGATTCAAATCTCCCGCCGCTGCTCCTTAAAGGGACTGCGGCACACTAATGATTACCCAAAGCCACGGGGGTACAGTATGTACCACCGCAGCAACTAATATTAAACCCCCCATGCTGCGGGATCCCCTTCCCGCCCCTGTGAGTTCTGAAAGGACCTTAAAGATCCTTAAAGGACCTGCGAGAAATAAAGCATTACTATAAGTACCCCCCCAGGCACCTAAAATTACCCCCAGCACCCATGGGGGTCAATAGAGACCCCATTGAGACCAAAATGAACCCCCTCAGTCCAATAGAGGCCTACATAGACCCCTAAAGGAAACTATTAACCCCTAGGTTAACCCCATAAGTGCCATGAGGGTCCTTCAGGACCCTCATGACAAAGTCTAAGCACTACACTATTAACCCTAACTATACTACATTAACTCATACTAATCCCTATTTAACCCTAACTGTACCTATCTAACCCTAACTGGGATGATTTAACCCCTCTAGGCCTATTTAAAAATAACTGGGCCTATCTAACCCTAACTGGGCCTATTTAACCCCTCCTAGCCCTATTTAACCCCATCACTTATATATACAGACCCCCATAAGCCTCTATCTAACCCCATCACTTATGGGCGTCTATAAAGACCCATATAAGCCTCCATCTAACCCCATCATTTATGGGGGTCTGTACAGAACCCCATAACCCTCCATCTAAGGCAATCACTTATGGGGGTCTATACCAACCCCCATAAGCCTCCATCTAACCCATTACTTATGGGGGTCTATATAGAACCCCATTATCCTCTATCTAACCCCATCACTTCTGTATAGACCCCCATAAGCCTCCATCTAACCCCATCACTTATGGGGGTCTATACAGACCCCCATAAGCCTCCATCTAACCCCATCGCTTATGGGGGTCTATACAGACCCCCATAAGCCTCCATCTAAGCCCATAACTTATGGGGGTCTATACAGACCCTCATAAGCCTCCATCTAACCCATCACTTATGGGGGTCTATACAGACCCCCATAAGCCTCCATCTATGCCAATCACTTATGGAGGTCTATACAGACCCCCATAAGCCTCCATCTAACCTATCACTTTGGGGGTCTATACAGACTCTGATAAGCCTCCAGCTAAGCCCAATCACTTATGGGGGTCTATACCGACCCCTATAAGCCTCCATCTAAGCCCATCACTTATGTGGGTCTTTACAGACTCCGATAAGCCTCCAGCTAAGCCCAATCACTTATGGGGGTCTATACAGCTCCTCGACGCTAATGAGGCTTCTAGGAATTCTTCCGGTAATAAAAAATGGAATGGCTCCTTCTGATGGGCTGAAATGGCTGTCAATCAAATTTCAGCCAATCAGAAGGTGCCAAGATGTGAGCCAATCAGAATGGGATACACCCCTATATTCTATCCTGATTTGCTTACAGAGTTGTCAATCATTTTTGAACCAACCAGAAGGCACTATTGCCTTCTGCCAATCCTGGATGACCCTATTGGCACTTATTGGGGTTAATTATAGGGTTCTCATTGTCCTATGAGGGTCTTCATAAACCCTTATGGGACTGATTGGGTTAAATAGAGGCTTACGGGGGTCTGTATGGACCCCATACGTAATGGGGTTAGATGGAGACTTATGGGGGTTTGTATAGACTCCCATAAGTGATGGGGTTAGATGGAGACTTTTAAGGGTCTGTATAGACCCCCTTAAGTGATGGAATAGATGGAGGCTTACGGGGGCCTGTATAGACCCCCATAAGTTATGAGGTTAGATGGAGGCTTATGGGGTCTGTATAGACCCCCATAAGTGATGGCCATAGATGGAGGCTTATGGGGGTCAGTATAGACCTCCCATAAGTGATAGGGTTAAATAGGGCGAGAAGGGGTTAAATAGGCCCAGTTAGGGTTAGATAGGCCCAGTTAGGTTAGATAGGTACAGTTAGGGTTAAATAGGGTATAGTTAGGGTTAAGGGGTTAATGGAGTATAGTTAGGGTTAATAGTGTAGTGAAGTATTTAGACTTTGTTATGAGGGTCCTGTATGACCCTCATGGCACTTGTAGGGTTAACCTAGGAGTTAATAGTCTTCTATAGGGGTCTGTATTGGACTGAGGGGTTTAATTTTAGTCTCATATGGGTCTATATTGACCCTCATGAGTGATAACCATTGGGGGTAACCATTTGTGTGCTACGGGCCCTTAAAGGACCCACGGCAGGAAATTCAAACCCCGCAATTCCCCGGGCTTGAATTTTGAATTCAAGCCCACGTAGGGAAATTATAAATCGCATAGATGCTTCGAGGGTCATGATTGGTGACGATCGGGACCCTCTGCAGCAAGGGAAGGGGTTAATGCTGAGAGCCTGCAGGGGTCCCAATGGGGCCCCCTGCATTATAGGATTAATGTATGCACCCTGCAGGGGCCCCGATAGGACACCTGCATTATAGGGTTAATGTGTGCACCCTGCAGGGGTAAAAGTAAGCTGCGGCCCTTTTGGGCTGTTTTGCGGGCTTGGCGGAGGGCATTTTAATAGGGATAGGTGGTTCCATGCTGCCAAAGCTCTTGCGGCCGCATGGGATCAAAGGCTTTCCCTGCGGTGGGGGTGGGCGTAAGGGATAACAGGGCGCTGGCCTGAGCCCTCGGCCGCAAGTGAATAGAATAGCTTACAGGCAACCCTTGCAGCCATGCATTTCCAAGGCCATTAATAGAATGAGGGTGCAGGTTAGGTGTTCCTACAGCGGCCTATTAATCTGCCCAGAAAGCTGTCCTGATAAAAGTATTTATCTGCAGAGAGGCTGATAAAGTTACCTATCAGGACAGCCTCCTGTGCAGATAATTTCCCACCAACGTGCAGATCTGACAGGAAATGTCAAAAAGCATCTCTGTAGAAGTCCTAAACATTAAAGAGAAATGTAAGTTTCAAACTATTAATTTAATTGAATTCTTACCATGTTATTTTGCTAGACAGTTAACCAGTTATTTAATAAATCAAATAATGATGTATGAGCATTTTAGTTGTTCTTTAAAGCATCTGAAGGTTTAGATTTTTGGAGGGATTTGAAGAGCAATTTGTATTTTTATTTTTTAAAGAAAATCAATACAGTTTGTTTTGAGACTAAGAGGTACAGTTTTTAAACTGTGATACAAGGGGGATAAGCAGGGATTACCAGCTTTAAGTATAATTATGCAGACTTAAAACATAAAGTATCTCCACTTCCTATATTTTCTGTGAAGCCCCATAATTTACTTACAAGTTGTCTATTCTTTAGCTCCCGTAAGAAAAGAACAGAGTGAACTTTACTCATAAATCACTATCGAGCAATCACATCACATAGGTAAATCTACCTCTGAGAAATGCCATCCGAGTGCTTGGAATGTCCCTTATATTGTAAGCCCTAAGACCTTGTCCAATAAATATTTAAAAAAATCTACATGCCTCCTGTGACAATATCCGATGTAACTGAAGTTTACTTGGAAGTATTTCTGTGTACCCAAAATAAAAAAAAAGCCTAAAAGTATTTTCAAACCTCCAAAAAGAGAAGATTGGATGTCTCAAAAACGTCCCTATGAAGAAGCTACTAACTTATGTCAGTTTTGAGGCTTGATTGCTCAAATCCGAGACAATTAAGGGGTTGATACTACTACCTCCTATAAGGCAGGGGATATCCCTCAATACCCACTACCCCTATGTATTGATTACCCCAACTAAAGTATAAACATGGTGATCATTATGGACCTCTATGGCATCAAATATTAAACAATAGGGTTTCTTATGGGCCCCCATGGTTATCCAAAGTATATCAATGGGGGTACCTAATATCATCCCCTATATCATACCATGTGGTTCTCAATGGATCCCAATGGTATACTAAGCTCTAACCATGGGGATCCTATGGCTCTCCATGGCACCTAAAGTTAACCCCTATGCCCAATGAATCTCAATGAACCCCCAGGGTATGCTAAGCTATGATTATTGGGGTCATAATTGCATCATGAGTTATCCCTGATACCATATCCCTATATCATCAAAAGCCCCTATGGCATCCACTACCACCACAGGGGTCATCTAGAATCCAGAACTCCACATGGGGTCCATAAGGACCCCTATAGCTCCTAACACTAAATATATAAAATATACTAAATAACATTAAAAAAAAATACTTGGAGGGGAGAAATATATATATTACCTATCCTTGTGAAGGGCACAAGTGAGCTAAAAGAGTGGTCTTCTCTGAATAAGTTACCAGACCTAAAGAACAAATCTACTTATGTGTTGTTCATTCTCAAATTGAGTGCCTCTGAATCTGCTCACTGTGCCTTAGGGAATGCAGCTCCACCTAACCTGGGGTTTTCTGTTTCTCCTTGTAACGGAGTTGGAACACGAATCCAATATCTCCGCTGGTATACGGTAAAATATCCAAGAAGCACTACAGTCTCACCATCCCCAACCTCCCATATTGGACGACACTCAATAGGGAGTCAAAGAATACTGTCTTTATTTTGTTGTGCAGAACTATATATACACATCTCTTCCCACAGGCAATACACATCCCCCATAGTTGGCTACACAATACACATAGAGAGAACAATAGGTGTGGTCACAACCCCCGGAGGCTACCTGGCTACTTTAATACAATCAGACATTGATTAGATCATCCTTCCCTTTGTTCTTATGTCTCACAATGAAAACACGTTATACAATAGACTTCCTTATCTTATGAGGAGTCTCTGTAATAGGATTATCTATTAGCCTACTAGCTGTAATATTCTGAGCCAATATATTCTGTGGAACATAAACCAACATATCTACAGTATAGCAATGTGATCATTTTTTAACCAAGAATTAAATAACCATAAAACAGGGTAAAACAGTGATGGGTTCCGTTACACACCTCCCCCGTGACCATAAGCCGGCATACACGGTCTGATCCCAACGGATCGGCCTGGGAATGTCCGGACAAAAGTATTTGTTGGTCAATTCTCTAGTTTGACAACCCATCAGCATTACTGCAATTTACATTTACTCACATTTCACATATCCCCAGATAGCTGGGATCTGAGCGCACAAAACTACCGAATAGCGCTCAGATCCTATTCACACAGTTCAATTGCCATGTAGCTAAAGTCTTTCCCATAGTCTTTCATTATATGAATGGGCTCCATGGCATAGCTATCTGGGGTATCATCACTCCCACAGGGCAAGTACTGAATGACCCCCCTGTATTTAAAGGGCCAGAATGAGGGACATACACTCTGGTATGGCCGAATACTGTTTTTAAAGGGCAATATGTCCCAGGGCCATAGTCGCAGGGCAGAAGGCTGGCAATAAGTCCTCTCCAGAACAAAGTGGCGAAGGGCACTTCGTCACACATCTCCCCTTTGGGGGGATGTCTAACCAGACACCTGGATATTTCGCTGTGGTGATGGGGCAACACGCTGAGGGGACTTGAGGGGCAGAGGCCAGCGGCACTCTGCCCTGATGCCAGCTCTTCTGCTGGTATAACCTGCAGGACATCCTGCTCTGTACCAGGGACAAAGTGGAGGCAGAGGCCGACTGCACTCTGCCCCGCTGTCAGCTCTTCTGCTGGGGTACTTGGGACATATTCCGGCTCAGTAGCCAGGGAAAGGTGGGGGTCAGTAGGGGTTAACATTTCCTCTGTTAACCCTGGGGCCACATTAGGAGTTAGCTGGGGAGGGGAATTTGTACTTACCCCCTCCTCCGGTGGTCCCAGTGAGGGTAGTTGGGGATCTGGACAGGCTGTCCAGCATCCAGGTAGGTCAGGCACAGAGACCATGGTCCCATCTGCGCCGTCTGGGAGATTGGTGTCTCCCCTTGTTAGGGTAAGTTGGCGCTGGGGGAGAGGGTGACACCTTCAGCTCCCTGGGGTTCACACTGCCGCTGGGGGGGAAGGACGACACCTTCGGCCCCCTGGGGTACACACTGCCACTGGGGAGGAAGGACGGCACCTTCTGCTCCCTTTGGTACACACTGCTGCTGGGGGGGAAGGACGACACCTTCTGCTCCCTGTTATACACACTGCCGCTGGGGGGGAAGGACGACACCTTCAGCCCCCTGGGGTACACACTGCCGCTGGGGAGGAAGGACGACACCTTCTGCTCCCTGGGATACACACTGTCGCTGGGGAGGAAGGACGACACCTTCTGCTCCCTGGGGTACACACTGCCGCTGGGGAGGAAGGACGGCACCCTCTGCTCCCTGGGGTACACACTGCCACTGGGGAGGAAGGACGGCACCTTCTGCTCCCTGGGATACACACTGTCGCTGGGGAGGAAGGACAGCACCTTCTGCTCTCTGGGGTACACACTGCCTGGGGTACACTACTATCTGTAAATATCTTTAATGAGCTGCTGGAATATTTTTGTAGCGTTTTTTAGTGTTTGTTTATTAAAAATGCACACCCAGGATTTCTCTTGTGCACAGTTTGGTCTCAGTGTCTCAGCATAGGCACTCCGTGCCTCCTGTTTTGTCTACTTCACTATGAGAAAGAAGTTCAGAAAGTGGAAGCAGCAACATGCATTACAAGTTTCACAGCAGGCTGTACACTTTCACTGCCAATGAGTCTTATGTCTCTTATCTTCTCCAAAGTATGCTTTCCTCCAAAAAATAGCATTTTAATGATGTTCCTGGACCCCACTCCTACTAGACACACACATAAACAATGGGTGCCCCATCTGTTCAATATGCACTTGATCTGCATTAATTAATTTATGAACATATCTGCAGGCAGCTACGTTCCCGTTCTGCTCCTTACCTACCTCCTTGACATTTGGCAACTGGCGTTTAAATCATTACAGACACCTTTAGTCATTCATCAGGTAATCTAATGTGATATTATTATGTCTTGGGTTAAATCATTTATAATTTTATGTGCCATGTCATCAGTGATGCCATCATTAACGCCATTAGATCATTAAATAATAATAATTTATGAAAAGTTTAAATATTATATCCACGTAATAGAAAGATAATAGAATAATGACTGTTGGAGATAAGCTACTTTCTAGAAATTATCTCATAAATATGGTGTTTTGATAACTAACGTTTATTGGTTTATTATTTATTACATAGTTTTTCATGCTATGCTAGTGAGGACTTACACCATTTCCAACTGTTAGACGAAAAATGTGTTCTTCTGTTTTACGATGTGTCATAGTGGTTTCATTTTGAAACAGTTTATACTATCACTGGATTCTCAGCTCGCTTAAAGGTATATGGAAGTTTCTGAGATATATGTTTTAAGCTTGTCTGATTAGGCATATCTAATATCAAATACTTTTATTTAGGAATTCTGCATATTTGTAATTCAAAGTATAATTTTCTTGTTTGAGCTACACCAAGGCACCTATGTAGGCAGAGGGTCCTCGCTAATCAGCAGTGCGGAGTTGTGTCCAAGCGAATCAGCTGTCAGTATCACAGCTGCCTACCAAGCTTGGATTTTCAGGGGAGTTCCTTCTCACATTCAACTGCCTGAGAACTGAAGACATTTTGCAAAATGTAGGGTAAGTTTATTAATGTTTATTTTGAGATTTTTTTATACAAAAAAATGTTTTCATACACTACTGATTCTCCTCTGTCAGATGCATTCAGAATCCATGAAACTTCCATATACCTCTAATAACATTGTTTTCATATAACTGGAATGATTGAACTACAATTTGCTTTGTGCACTGAAAAGAGACTCATAAGGACAAACATTTATTTTTCGTTTAAGAAATAATAAAGTAAAAAATGTGAGTCTTTCCTTTAAAGCCAGAGGGCACATTATATTTTATACCTCTGTCGGAATGACTACCAACTCACATAATACTTGGATTGCATTGTATGTCTATGGGGGAAGGCAGGTCAGCGCTGGAAGCTGCAGAGTGTCTCTCTCACAAAATTCTCTCACAAGAGTTTATCATGCACACCCCTGAAACCTGATTGGTGGAAGTCGCTTAGGAAGAGGAACAACACTGTCTGTGCAGTGAGCCAGAGAGAAGAAGGTCTGAGAGAGGCACTGTAAACAGACAGAAAGTCATATATTTTTTAAGATGCAATAATTTTGTCAAAAGGTACGCATTTCAAAAATGTTAAAAATATTTCAACCTACCTTCATGAGATCTTTCCACTGGTGTCATCCAAATTGTGCTGAATTAACTGGCCTTTTGAATTTGTAGATGGATATGGTATTTTACACATTGTTAGTACATTAAAGGAAAAACGGACAATGGGAAACATATAATATCTTTGTGAAGTTTGTGCCAAATTAACAATGTTAACAGCTGTGTTAGACATAGGCATAAAATAACTTTTACCAAAAATCTTTATTTAGTAGACACTACTTGTGCCTGAAGGATGCCATGCTTGTCCACTTCATGTTATCTTGGAGACTGAATGGGTTTGATCAGTTATTTTTAATATCTATCCAAGAGTGGAAGGAGGAAATAGGGCATTTGTTGACTTGTTGGTGGATTCAGATAATATCTCAGCACAATAAAGCTTCCACCCCTCACAGGTTCAGTAGAAGGGAGCTTACAAATATACTTGCAAGCCTTGCTTTGCCTGTGTTGTACCTTAGTATCCTGATAAGGAATCTTGTCAAGCATTTAAAAGAATTGTAAACATTAAATACGTTGTTTGTTTTTTCATGAGACAATAACAAGCAAAACCTGTTTAGACTTCATTCAAACAAACAGGAAGTCTCATTGTCTGACAGAGTGCAAACCTCAAGAGCAGTTGCATTTCTAAATATGTTTCTGTGCCCTGAGACCTTCATTTGAAAAAAGAAAGCACACTGTGACATATTAGCAAATTTATCACATTAGCTTTCTGATGCAACAAAGAAAAAAAATGTATTTTAAAGAACCACTGTACTTTACTTTTAAATATGACAATGTAGTGTAGTTTTTGTTTGCTGTGCATCTTATCTCGTAAACAATCTGTGTCTATCAGTGGTGTGGTGAGCTATATATGTGTGCTGTACTAAAAAGGAAGTATGTGAAGGAGGAGCTAATAATGTCAAGGGTAGGCCAGTGAAAATCACTCTAGTATGCTCCCAAACTTTATGACAGTCCAGCACCCAGTAAGAGCTGACCACAGTTTTGATAGACACAGGTAGGATGAGATACGTAGCTCTGCTTGAGAGGAAAACTGACTGTTTATGAGCTAAGAAAAATTATTAACATTTATTTATTTGAAAATGCATACTGTTTTAATAGCATATACACAACAAATCTACAAATTTAAAGGGCCAGTTAATTCAGCACAATCTGGACGACACCAGTGGAAATATCTCATGAAGACAGGTTGAAATACTTTTTTAATTTTTTAAATACGTACCTTCCCTCCTGGATTCAGTGCAAGAAACTAAAGGGTGTTTTTCTCTCTTGTGGTCTTTAATCAGTGTCCAGGTGAGAGGGGGTGTGGCTTGGCCTATGTAATAGTATACCTGTGTGCACTTGTTTTGTGTTCTGTGTGAATATCTCTGGGATTCAGTGCAGGAAACTAAAGAGTGTTTTTCTGTCTTGTGGTCTGTAATCAGTGTCCAGGTGAGAGTGGGTGTGGTTAGGCCTGTGTTATTATTGTTTGTTTACTTTTCCCACAGAAATATTGTAGACAATAATTATGAGTCAGTCTAGTGGCATCCTCACTTAGTGTACATCCTGTCATATGTATGCACTACTGGAACAGATGATCCAGGGTCCAAACCTCTGTGACAGGTTTGAGCATGTTGCCTCTCTGGAAGCTCAAATTGGAGAACTGTAGAGAAGAGATGCAGCACTTACTGATATTCCACTGGAAACAGAGCACAGTTTAGCTGGGCCTAGCGTGGAGGGTGGAGATGGGGCTAGAATGGGAAGCAGGGGGATCAGGAGGAGGAGGCAGGCCAGTTCTGAGTTGGCGCACACCAACAGATTTGCCAGCTTAAGTGAAACTGTTGGGGATGTCCATTCAGGAATGGCAATGCAATATAGAGATGCTCCCTCTAACAGCCGAGAGAACAGTTCTACAAGAGGAGGGCAGAATAGGCAGAGCAACAGACAGATTTTGGTGGTAGGGGACTCTGTTATTAGGAAGGTAGACAGGGTGATTTGTCACACAGATCCCAGCAATCAAACAGTTTGCTGTCTTCAGGGTGCTCGGGTTCGGCATGTTGTAGATTGGGTAAATAAATTATTTGGAGGGGCTGGAAATGAACCGCAGATCTTGGTACATATTGATACCAATGACAAAGTTAGTGGAAGATGGAGTGTCCTAAATAATGATTTTAGAGAACTAGCGAATAAGCTTAAAGCAAGGACCTCCAAGGTAGTATTTTCTGAGATACTTCCTGTGCCACGTGCTAGCCGGAGCTTGGGGAGGTCATGCGTGGCTAAAAATTTGGTGCACTAAGGAGGGGTTTGGGTTTTTAGAGCACTGGGTTGACTTCTCACTTCGGTACAATCTCTATAGCAGGGATGGATTGCACCTAAATGATGAGGGAGCTTTTGTGCTAGGGGATATGATGGTAGAAAGGCTGGAGGAGTTTTTAAACTTGCAGGTGGGGAAGAAGGACTGGATGAATATAATATGGTAGAAAGTGTAGAGGGGATAAAGGATGAATTAACTACTCATGGGGGAGAAGATGGGGGAGGATTAGTATAGTCAATAGGGTGGTATTACTAAGTAAATCAAGTACAGAGGCAGGCACCTCAAAACTACAAACTCATAACATAAGATGTATGCTTGCTAATGCCAGAAGCTTGCCAGGAAAAATGGGAGAGTTAGAATTATTGGCAATTAATGAAAAATGGTATTTAATAGGCATTATCGAAACATGGTGGGATGAATCTCATGACTCGACTGTTAATCTGGATGGTTATAATCTATTTAGGAAACATAGGGGCAATAGTAAAAGAGGAGGAGGGATTTGTCTGTATGTTAAGCCTGAATTTAAGCCGATAGTCAGAGAAGATATTTATGCTGGAACTAGCGGTAATATTGAATATTTTTGGGTTGAGTTAAATAGCGGAGCAGCAAATTCTAAAAGAATATTAGTTGGAGTATGCTATAAACCCCAAAATATAACTGAAAGCGAGGAACAATTATTGTTACAGATTGGAAATGCAGCTAAGCATGGGCAAGTTTTAATAATGGGAGATTTGAATTACCCTGAAATAAACTGGATGAATGAGACCAGCAGTTCAGCTAAGGGGAGCAGGTTCTTAAGTACACTCAGGGTTCATTATCTGGCCCAGGTTATACAAGAACCTACTAGAAATTAAGCTATCTTGGATTTAGTTATAAATAATATTGATATTGTATCAAATGTTGAAATAGGGCAAGCTTTGGGAAACAGTGATTACAACACAGTCTCATTTGAGACTGAAGTAAAAAAACAAAACTGTAAGGGGCCAACAAAAACTCCTAATTTTAAAAGGGCAGATTTTAACAGTCTAAGGGCAGCAATACAACGTATAGACTGGGACAAAGAACTTATGGGTAAAAATACTGAACATAAAAACAACATTTAAATCCTTACTAAACATACATACACATCGGCATATACCATGTGGGAATAAAAATAAAAGGAGTAAATCACATCACACGTGGCTTAACAATGATTTAGAGATCAAGATATGGAGTAGAAAAAAGGCATTTAAATTATACAAACAAAAGGGTCAGAGACTTCTTTACGTATGTACTGTACATGGAAATCAACAAGGCTTGCAATAGGGCTATTAGACTGGCTAAAATCAAAAATGAAAAATGAGTTGCAAAAGAGAGTAAGACTAACCCTAAAATATGTTTTAAACCGAATAATGGAAAGAAGGCCAGGAAGGAAGCTATAGGAACATTATAAGGTGAAACAGGCCCTGATAATTAGTGACCAGGAAAAGGCAGATGAGGTAAATAGTTTTTTTCTTCGGTATACACAAGGGAGGTACCAGTGGTTGGGACACTGCAACATAAGGGGGCTACACTACCTTCGTCGAATAATTGGTTAACGCAGGAAGAAATCCAAAAGAGGTTGGAAAAAATAAATGTTAATAAAGCCCCATGTCCTGATGGAATACATCCAAGGGTACTGAGGGAACTGGGTTCTGTATAGCCATTATATTTAATTTATCAAGATTCACTCAACATTGGGTCGCTACCAGATGACTTGCAAAAAGCAGAGGTGATACCTATATTTAAGAAGGGAGCAAATCCAGAGAATTATAGATCAGTGAGCCGAACTTCTGTAGTGGGAAAACTTTTAGAAGGGTTAATAAGGGATACTATACAATAATATGTCTATTTAAGCAGGATTACAAGTAGGAGTCAACATGGATTTATGAGGGATAGGTCATGTCAAACAAATCTATGAATCTGTGAAGAAGTTAGTAGGAACCTGGATCAATGCAACTCCGTGGATGTAGTCTTTTTGGATTTTGCAAAGGCTTTTGATACAGTACCACATGGAAGACTATTGTGGAAACTAAGGGATACAGGAATTGCAGTAAATGTCTGCTCATGGATCGATAGCTGGCTAAAAGACAGGAAGCAAAGGGTTGGGGTAAATGGAACTCCGATTGGACTAATGTGGTAAGTGGGGTTCCTCAGGGTTCAGTATTAGGTCCTCTCTTTTTTAATATGAGATTTAATACAAATAAATGTAAAGTTAGGCATCTGGGAAGGAAAAATAGCCATGCAATTTATAATCTTAATGGAGAAAATCTAGGGGTATCAGATATTGAAAGGGTTTTGGGAGTACGTGTGGACAACCGCCTAGGTAACAGTGCTCAATGCCAAGCAGCAGCTGCAAAGGCATATAAAAATATTACCATGTATTAAGAAGTGTATAGAAGCAATGGAAGCAAATATAATTCTGCAACTATACAAATCCCTAGTACGCCCTCATTTGGAATTTGGAGTCCAATTTTGAGTCCAATTCCACATTTTAGAGCTGGAAAAGGTACAGAGAAGGGCTACAAAACTAATAAGGGGAATGCAGGGGCTAATTTATGAAGAAAGGCTAACCAAATTAAGCTTTTTTTCTCTAGAAAAAAGGCGTCTAAGAGGCGATATGATTACCTTATAGAGACATGCAGGGTCAGTATAAAGATTTGTCAGGCGAGATTTTTGTGCCAAGAGATTTCCAACTGACAAAAGGGCATCCTTTGAGGTTAGAAGTATAAAGATTCCACCTTAATGAAAGAAAAGGGTTCATCACAGTAAGAGTGGTTAATCTGTGGAATTCTCTACCAAAGGTGGTGGTGATAGCAGATTCGATAGATAGCTTTAAAATGGGACAGGATTTATTTCTATTTAAAAAGGGCATTCAGGGTCCAGGGAGGAATCCCATCACCAGTATCTGGGATCAGGAAGGAATTATTTTTTCCCCCTTGAGACAATTGGCCTTGAGACAATTGGGGTTTTTCTGTTTGCCTTCCTCCTTTGGATTCAATTAATTAACAACTAATCTGCATATTGCAGATCAGAGAAGATCTTAAAAGGTTGAACTTGATGGACTGAAAGTCTTTTTTCAATCTTAATTACTATGGGCCTCATTCTATTATCGGCCGTAAATCGTCCGTAAGGCTGCGATTCCTTGCGGGGGTTCTGTTAACTCGCGATTCTATTATACGGCCCAGCAAGGATCTCCCCTTACGGCCGGCCGCATATCTTGAGCCGTAAGCTCAGAAATCTAAAAACTCAAAAATAAATTCAAGCCTGCACTGTACAGCTCTGTAAATGCTAGGGATCATATTGGGGGACATGAGGATTAAAAGTAACCCACTCTCAAGCTTGCACATCAGCCCAAACCCGAGTTCAAATTAACTGTTTATTTTCTGGCTGCGGCGTGGGCGTGTCTGAGGTGCTCCAAGCCCTATGGACTTTTTACATGTATATTTTACGTATATTAAAAATAAAATATTTTATGGATTTGAGTATAGGGTGCTATATGTGCTATTTTTGCTAACACCGAATATCACTTTATAGTCTCCGCAAAGTGCAGGATGGCTTTATTTGAGCTATTTTATGTGCTTAATTGGTGCTAGCGGGACCTGTTTGCTGCAAGTAAGCTGCGGCTCGTTTTTAGCCTTGCAGACAGGGTTCCCGGAGCAATAGAATCTCAACCAGGCTTTTCTTACGGCCGATTTCCTTGCGCCCGTTTTAGATCAAAGGCTTTCCTCCGGCGCGATCGGCCGCAAGAGATAGCAAGGCGCCGGCTGCAAGCCTGCCGGAACCCCCGGCCGGAGGGGAATAGAATAGCCGGAAAGCTTGCGGCCGGTCCTTGCGGCCCAGCAGCGGCTGCGGCCGATAATAGAATGAGGCCCTATGTAACTATTTAACTCTATGAACATTACTTGTAAATGAACTACAGCAAGACCGTAATTTACTTCTTAAACACTCACAATACTTCTAAGACACAGCCAATAATAAATTAGACCGTCATCAAGACATCAGGTAAATAAGGCATTTATACTACAATTAATTAGTTTGTAGAAGTCAAATTTGTGATCGGACTCGCAATCCAGAAATGGAGACATCAATAAGAATCATTAAAGCAACTATTCTAGTCCATGCGGATTCAATGATATGCATTAATTCCTTCGATCGATATAACATGGAAATCAAAGTTAAAAATAATTATTTTAATTGCAATTTGCAAGCTTGAGACTGCTGTGCAATTACTTCTAATACCTTGCATTGCTTTCCCAGTATTTTAAAGTACAGTAGAGTGTGTTTTATAGCTGCTGCTGTTGTCAAAACTAGTGTTTAACCCTCTTGCATGTCCTATCTCGTGCTTATAATATAATAATATTTTTATTTATTTTGGAGTTGAAGGTCAGATTTCATTTGCGAGCTACTTGAACTTTTGTAATTGAATATCGATTTTGCATCTTAAGCACTGTTAACTTTTGCCTGCTTGAAAAATCATTGGAGGAAATAGGGCTTAGTTACGTCTTTGGCTGGTCCACAGTGATTTTGGGCAGGTAACTCGCAATTGGAATGTGAGTAGCTTAATGAAGCCAATTGAATATCTGTAACATTTACGGGCTACATTACAAGTTCAAGTATTAGCGATTTGGAGAATTGAATGGGGCCCATAGCTATTTCCTTGTGTATTGATTGTTTAATTCCTTAATCAAATAGATGGGTAGAGTATTTTTGTTCAATAAAAGCATTGTAGTGTTTTTCTTCATTGTGTGTTTATTAAAGCAATGCCTATAATATCATGCTGTAGGAAATGTGTTATATTTGGAAAAGTGAATAACAGATTCTAATTCTAATGTCTGTCATCGCTTTACGCATTATTTACAGTGCAGTATTGATTTTTTATTGGCATTTACAGTGCTACGAATAGGTGTTTAACCCCCTTGCGAGTCCTCTCTAGCACTCATAGGATTTTCTCCTTCTTTTGCCATTTATGGGTGTGAAAACATTTGCATGCTTGGGGAAATTGAGCAATTGAATAGCGATTTTCGATTTTAGCCATCCTAACTCTTGCAAAAGTGAAAGATGAAAGGCTTCAGGAGGCTGTTTTTTCCCATTTTAACCATCACAATTTTTTCTAGGCCGTAACTTTTAACCTATTTGGGGCCCACAAAAAGACGCCAATTGAATAGCAAATTAGCTTGCAAGCTCACTTACCGGCTACAGTAACATGCAAAAGCTCAATTGAATCTTGCTCTATGAGTCCACCTGCAGTACATGTAAATGGGCACCCATGCCACTTGTAGAATATTAAGTAGTGTTCCAGTTTGTCAGAGAAGGACCAGGGAACACAGCTGAGCTCTTAGAGTTACAGTACCTTAATACCACTAAAGCCACATATTTAGTATGGTATTTGTTATATGGTAGCTGACTTTAATATAATATGGTATCTGTTATATGGTAGCTGAGTAAGATGACACTATCAAGATTATCATGGGGCTCTTTTTTAACTGTTATGAGAGTGGGTATAGTTGTGCTACTATTTGTAATTAGCAGTTACAGGAAATTGTTCAATTAAGCCTCAGAATGTCGTCCATAATTTAACAATTTCTCACTTGATTTTATTATTTTAATGAGAAACATCAACTATTGCTAAAATGCCTCCAGTTGATTGTGTACATTTGCCTAAGACCTGTGCAACAACTCCCAGAGGAGAGTGATAGATATTTGTATAGTTCTAAAAAAGGTGGTGAGAACCAATTTTGTTTGGGCAAGAGCCAATATTCTTAGCTTACGTCAAGTGGTAAGGTAATGGATTCAGACTTAACAATCTAATAACTAGAACATGAGAGAAGGGGCACTGAAACTGGGGGTTGAAATAGTGATTAGTGACATTTCATGTAATAATGCATTACCGGAGTTTGCCATTAGATGGTGCCAGCTCTATAGAACAGTATGTCTCTCCTAGGAAAAGCTTTGAGCCAGGAACAATTTTGACTTTTTCAGCAACCCTTTGAAGACTTTTTAAATGATCTATTATTCTTTCGGGACTAGATTAGTTTATTTTTCTCTCAATTTGTACATTTATATCTTACATAGTTACATAGTAATTAAGGTTGAAAAAAGACTTTGAGTCCATCAAGTTCAACCTTTTGAGATCTCCTCTGATCTGCAATATGCGGAATAGTTATTAATTAATTAGTTGTTAATTAATTATTAATCCATTTTTTAATTATTTATTTTTAATTAATCCAGAGGAAGGCAAACAGAAAGAAAAAAAAGTGAAACTTAGCCAATCGTCTCAAAGGGAAAAATAAATAATTCCTTCCTGACCCCAGATACTGACGATTGGATTTCTCCCTGGATCAATACTCTCTCTCTAATTATCCAGGATAACCCTGAATTCCCTTTTTAATTAGAAATAAATTGAGTCCCCTTTTAATCTATCTATCGAATCCGCTGTCACCACCTCCTCTGGTAGAGAATTCCACAGTTTAACCACCCATACTGTGAAGAAACCTTTTCTTTTTTTAAGGTGGAATCTTTTTACTTCTAACCTCAAGGGATGTCCTCTCGTCAGTTGAAAACCTCTTGGCGCACAAAGCTCCCTTGACAAATCTTTATACTGAACTGGGATGTATTTATATAAGGTAATCATATCTCCTCTTAGACGCCTTTTTTCTAGAGAAAATTAGATTAATTTGGTTAGTCTTTCTTCATAACTTAGCCCCTGCATTCCCCTTATTAGTTTTGTTGCCCTCCTCTGTACCTTTTCAAGTCTAAAATGTCATTTTTATGAAGTGGTGCCAAAAATTGTACTCCATACCATACTATACTATTCATTTCTCTCTCTCCTCCTTATGTTATCTCTGTTCTCTGCAGATTATCAATACATTATCTTTGCTGGGTTTTGGAAAATAGCCCAAAAAAAGGTGGCAGCAAAAAATGTTTGGTACGTTTGGGTTATTTTAATACAGACATAAAAACTGTACTTCCAAAACATAAAAACTACAGAAACATGTCCACAATCCCTGACAGTACACACTGAAGTCTTGTTAAGGTAAATATACCTTATAGCCACAGAGTATGAGGTTATCTACTTGTTACTGTACAGTAAGAGATTATTTACATGTTACTATAAAGTCAATTATTTAACATAGTACATATGTAGCACCTCTTTTTTAAGGCAGAGCTTTCAAATGTGTAAATAATCTGACAGAATACCTACATTATAAAACAGATTTTTTACATATGTTTTATGTCAAATAATTGACTTTTTAGTATTAAGTTGATAACGTTTTTATGTTTTGTTAGCATATTATTTATAAACGTATTTAGGCAGAGTCCCTTTCAGTGGGCTGAAGAGAGGATCAAAGATCTTCAATCAAGGCAGAAGAGGATCGATTCCTTCAATGAACATGGGTTCAAAGTTGAGAAACAGGGCATTGAGGATCATTGCTTGAGGGTATTCCAAAGAATGGCGTATACTTTCCCCCCTTTCTCCCCCACAGGTGTTATATTTTGATACTGTCTTTTTTATTTTCATTGTTATCATACTTTTTATTCTGCTTTTTATTTTTCTGTAATTCTTTTTTCTTTTAGGTATTTTTTCTTGTAGTGTTTTTATTTTTTTCATTTGATGTAATTATTTTTGTGTATTGTAGGTATTTTGTGGGTTAGTGCTAAGGACTAAGGGGGTCCTTATGGACCTCTACAGGGGGAATGTGTTCATGGGGGCCCATAAGGATTCCCATGGTAGTAGTTAAGGTGTCATGGGAGGCTATAATGACTCTTATGGTTATAGGGGATAATGTTAAGTGTCATAGGGGTATGGAGATGCCATGGTTATAGTATAATGTTAGGTGCCATGAGGTTTAATAGAGACCCCTATGGCTATGGGGGTTAATGTTATGTTACATGGGGGTCCATAGGGACCCTCATGGTTAAGGTATAGTATACCGTAGGGTCAACAGGCACCCACATGGTATAGGGTTAATGTTGGATGCCAAGTGGGTCTTGATAATTCTTTAGATCTCACCTTTATGATCCTTGTCACAGAGTACCGTGAACTACTGGCAACAATGCCTCTTTTAGCAATTAGAGAAGAATAGACAGCATTAAGAACTATAACACTCACAGTGAAACTGTCATAATAATTATTTCTGAAGTATGTGGTTACTGTTTCACCATGAGTGGGCATCCTTGAATAACCACAAGTAAAGTGCTGTTGTAACAAAGAAGCTCGGGAGGACCTACAGCACACCATCTTCCATGTCCCCTTAGCACAGAATACATGATGCCTCACTCAGTGCGTACATTACTGCATAGGCAAGTATTCCACATACTGTACGATTAAGAACTCTTATAAGTTGGCCCCTCTGTGAGTTGGTGTGTCATATCTCCTAGATTATCAGGTGTTGGGTCCTCAGGGATTGGCTAATAAACCTAAAGGTGGACTTTTTGAAGCAAAGTGGGTGTCCTCTTGATTGAGCTAAAGGGTCACCACCACACCCAATAAGATGATCACTGATGTAGATGACTTGCTGATTGGGATTTAAGTGTTAGGAGGGAATTGTGAACTGGTTTGTGCAATGTGCTAAAGATTGTGCAATGTTTTTTTTGTTAATACTCTTCTAAAGATGTTTTATTTTAGAATGCTTCTAGGCTGCAATTCATTCTTGGGTTACTCCTGTGAGTATATTTTCTTCATCCGCTGCTTGGTTCTACTGCCTGAAATGCCTCTTTTCTGTTGTCTGAGTGCCAATTACCTGAAACAGGTGTCTAACATGCATGACTTCCTCAGCAGCTGATCCATTAGGCACTATTCCATGACAGGTGGTCCATAGGGGGTAATATTAGCTTTTATGAAGGTCCCACATGGTTTTAGTACAGTATTCCATGGGGTTTCATAGTGACCCCCATCAGGTTAACTGGCTCCTCACATCAAAGCACAAAGTGGGGAAATGAAACATGCAACAGCTTTCATCACTATATTAATTTCCATTGTGTGTAACGCCTGTGTGTGCCTGCACTTCGCAGGCGCAAGCTGGCGTTACTATTCACAATTCCCGAGTTAAACAAGCAATGCTTATCGGGATTGGTGCATGCGCATGGTGCTCCGCAAGGGAGGACAGCAACACTACTGCGCAAAGAGGGAAGAGTGGGAGAAAGACAGGGGAAAGGGTGGGAAAGAGACATGGGGGGAGAGACAGGAGAGAGGGGGGAGACACAGGGGGGAGGGGGTGGGAGAGATACATGGGGATAGAGACAGGGGTTATGGGGGAGAGACAAGGGAGGGGGTGGGAGAGACAGGTGGTAGGGGGGACAGAGACAGGGGAGGGAGGGAGAGAGAAACAGGGGAGAAAGACAGGGGAGGGGGGAGAAAGACAGAGGAGAGGGTGGGAGAGAGACATTGGGGAGAGACAAGGGAGAGGGGTGAGAGACATTGTGGATAGATACAGGGGAAAGGGAGGGAGAGAAAATGGGGGGAGCGAGACAGGGGCTGGGGGTAGACAGGAGAGAGGGTAGAGAGAGACATGGGGGAGAGAGAAAGGGGAGAGGATGGAGGAGAGACAAGGGAGATGGTTAGAGAGACAGGGGAGGGGGGAGAGATAGGGGAGAGACATGGGTGAGAGAGACAGAGAAGAGGGTGGGAGGGAGATATGGGGGAGAGAGAAACATGGTGGAGAGAGAGAAGGAGGGGAATTAACATGGATTGTTTGAGGATTTGCATAATTTAATTTACAGAACATGCCCTCAACCTTGAAGATGTTGTTGTTTTTTTTATTGTGAAGCAAACAACAAATAGGACAAAATAACAGAAAAAGTCAATGTGCATAACTATTCACTCCCCTAAAGTCAATACTTTGTAGAGCCACCTTTTTTGGCACAAGAGATGGTTTGCTCTTGTGAACAGCAATCTTTAAGTCTGACCACAGATTTTCTATTGGATTAAGGTCTGGGCTTTGACTAGGCCATTCCAACACATTTACATGTTTCTCCTTAAACCACTCAAGTGTTGCTTTAACAGTGTGTTTGGAGTCATTTTCCTGCTGGAAGATGAACCTCCGTCCTAGCCTCAAATCACGCACAGAGTGGTACAGCTTTTGCTCAAGAATATCCCTGTATTTAGCACTATCCATCTTTCCCTCAACTCTGACCAGTTTCCCAGTCCCGGCTGCTGAAAACATCCCCCCAGCATGATGCTGCCACCACCATGTTTCACATGTTTCCGCCATTTTGCTTTTTGCTGAAAGTAATGCAATTTGTTTTGGCCACTCTGCTATAAAGCCCAACTCTGTGGAGCGTACGGCTTATTTTTGTCCTATGTACAGATACTCCAGTCTTTGCTGTGGAACTCTGCAGCTTTTCCAGGGTTACCATAGCTCTCTGTGCTGCCTCTCTGATTAATGCCCTCCTTGCCCGGTCCGTGTGTTTTGATTGGCGGCCTTCTCATGGCAGGTTTGCTGTTGTGCCATGTTCTTTCAATTTGGTCATAATAGATTTGATGGTGCTCCTGGGGATCATCAAATATTTGGATATATTTTTTTTAAACCTAACCCTGACTTGTACTCCTCATCAACATTGTCCAGTACTTGTTTGGAGAGTTCCTTGGTCTTCATGGCAGTGTTTGGTTAGTGTTGCTTCTTGCTTAGGTGTTGCAGCCTCTGGGGTCTTTCAAAAAAGGTGTGTATAGGCAATGACAGATCATGTGACGCTTAGATTGCACACAGGTGGACACCATTTCACTAATTATGTGACTTCTGAAGGTAATTGGTTGCACCAGAGCTTTTTATGGGCTTCATAACAAAGGGGGTGAATACATAAGCACATGCCAATTTTCTGTTTTCTATTTCTAAAAAATGGTTTAATGTATATATTTTTCTAATTTCACTTCACCAACTTAGCCTATTGTGTTCTGATCTATCACATAAAATTCAGATTAACAAAACATTGAACTTAAGGCTGTAATGTAACAAAATAGGTACAGTCAAGGGGGGTAAATACTTTTGCAAGGCACTGTAGGAAGCCCTCAAGATGGGGGAGGCTGAGATGGCCCAATGGGAGGGGTAAGGCATGGGCTTTTACACTACAGAATGTTTTTAAAAAATGTAAAAAAATAAAAAATAGAGGACTGCACTGCCCCACCCAGAGCTGGGCCACGGTGCTTACCACCAGTTGCACCAGCAGTAGCTTTTCGATTGAAGAATACATATGATGTTCAGTTACTTTTTTGGGAGCCATGCAAAACTACATATCAGCAGGGAACAGTTTATATGTGGCGATCACTGGTATGGGTTTATTTGTAAAGGTTAGCTAAGTATCACCCTACGTGGAAAGTTCACTTGCAAAATTCCCTACCCGTACATCGAACCCTTAATCCTCACAGTCAAACATATTAGTAATGATAGAAGTTAGCACCTTAAACGGATATATGAAGGACTGTTATCTCCAGTTTCTTAACCTTGCTGTTATATATACTTTTGTGCAATCAGTTTTATGACAATGCTTGTCATAGTTTGTGACGACTTAGCACTGTAGTGTTCATACTAAAACTAAGAACTAAACACAGAGCAGTGTACACAAAAGAAGACAAAAAACAAACAAACAATAATCCTTGTCTTGCCAAACAATATAATAACTTTTAAGACAAATAAATAATTTGTCTGTTAAAACTTGCTCCAGCATTGTCTATTTTTACAGCTGAAAGGGTTTATCAAGCCTATATTCCACTATGCTCTCAAAATTATCCACAATACTTTATAGGGGACTGTGAAAAAATATTATGAGTAAAATATTGCAGCAAATTAATACATGCATTCTAATTTAAATATGCATTTTAAAAAATGCAATAAATTATCTGAACTAATATTCTTTATATATTTAATACCTTACAATAAATGTAGCAGGCTGTGAAAGAGATCGAGTCTCACACAAATACATTATTTTCCACCAGGAGCAATTTCATACCTATCTACTGAAAAATAAGGGAACATTTCATAGGCACAATAAACTGGTTTTAACAGCTCTTCATTGTTCCGTTCTGATAGGTGGAATAGATAAATTAGATACTGCATTGTAACATTTTCTGGAAAGATGAATTATATTTATTCTACTACAGGTAATCATGGTTGAACAATATATAAAAAGTCAAGACAGCATAACAAGTGTTTGAGATTTGCTACCTTTCAATATACCTCTTAACTGGTAATAGGATAACCCTTT
Source organism: Discoglossus pictus (assembly GCA_027410445.1). Lineage (NCBI taxonomy): Eukaryota > Metazoa > Chordata > Amphibia > Anura > Alytidae > Discoglossus > Discoglossus pictus. Next base: position 153,581,946 of record CM050166.1, on the reverse strand, counting down.
AACATATTGGTAGCCTATCAAGCTGCCCCTCAGGGTTAACCTTGGGGTGAAACGGGAAAATCAGCTCTGTTCACAGCAATTCAGCTTCTTTGCTAGCCAATAATGAAGTGACCTGAAATAATATAAAACTCTTGACTGCTGTTTGATG